>JAOTAX010016751.1:0-12366 GCA_025629825.1 Erythroxylum guanchezii
AATTTCAAAGTAAAGAGAGAGTTGAGAGTTGAGAGAATGTAGACACAGCAGATTTATCCTGGTTCACCCCAAACCGTAGGCTACGTCTAGTCCTCATAGTTTTTTCTGAGATTTCACTATCTCACGACACGTTACAAGTATTTTTTGATATTGAGCTTCTTCAGGTCTCTTACAACAAGTATTCTTTTACTCTTAGCCTCTTCAGGCTATCTGCTTTTCTCTCTATTGAAAGAAATTTTTAAGCTAATGTTACAGAAGATAATTGCTTTAGTTTTTCGCACAATGAGATTTCTTAAAATCACTAACTTCTGCAGTCTTCGACTCCGACTCATATTTATAGCCTTCGTCTTCTACCGCTTCTTGATAACTGCTTCTTAATCTTTGAAGAATCAGTTATTCAATTGAGTTTTGTAACTAACTCAAGCTGATTAGAAAACCGTCGTGGTATAGGTTCTTTTGTCTTACATCTTCTGCCTGCTTATTTAAATCACACCTTCCGTCTGCTTTTTATTTGCGTCTTCCGTCTGCTTTTTCTTCCGTCTGTTTTTGATTTGCGCCTTCCGTCTGCTTTTGGTTTGTTCCTTCCGTCTGCTTTTGGTTTACGCCTTCCGTCTGCTTTTCTTTTGTCTGATTTTGATTTGCGCCTTCCGTCTGTTTTTTATTTGCGCTTCCATCTGCTTTTTGTTTGTGCCTTCCGTCTCACTTCCTTTTTTTCATTATTATTTGTTCTTCATCAAAATGATTTACGTATAGTCATTTTGAATTAACACGTTGTCCTTACATCGATTGCTTAAATGTTAACTTTCAAAGTCAAGATTTGGTATATCATCACTTACTAATCCGAGGCATAGATAAATTCTATATTTGATGGCTTTATCATGTTGAACGTAAGGAAGCAAGTTATAGTAGAATGGTGGTACAAGTTATGATGATAGTAACAATATTGATGTAGATGATTGTGCTGTTAGTAATGATGGTGATGATGGGATTGACAAGATGTTAGATGATTATAGGAATTATATGTGGACTATGAATGAAACAGATATGCCTAACATAATTGGTAGTATTACAGGAGATAATTTTGGGAAGTTATTGAATGTTGCTTAAGAATAATTATATTCAGGATGCTCAAATTTCTTACAACTATCTTTTGTTATCAAGTTGTTGCGTTTGAAGGTCTATAATAAGCTGAGTAACAAGTCTTTTGCCATGTTAATTGACTTACTGGACAATGCATTACCTGTTGGACATAAATTGCCCAAATCTTACGATGATGCAAAGAAATTATTAAGGGACCTTGGATTGCGATATATTTCAGTTCATGTTTGTAAGTATGATTGTGTTCTTTTTTGGAAGGAAAGTAAAGATCTTAAGGAGTTTCCAATTTGTGGTACATTAAGGTGGTAAGTGGATGATGGGATAGGGGAAAAGATACCGAATAAAATCTACGATACTTTCCTATTAAACCACAACTACAAAGACTTTTTATGTCAACAAAAACAACCATAGATATGAGGTGGTATAAAGAAAACACATTAATGATAACCTTATGAGTCATCTAGCTGAATCAATGGCATGGAAAGAATTTGATAGAAAGTTTCCATGGTTTGCACAGGATTGTCGTAATGTTTGACTTAGATTGGCTTTAAATGGATTTAATCCTTGCGGTAATATGATACTTTATACAAAACATGGTTGGTAATTCTAGTGCTATACAATTTACCACCATGGAAGTGTATGAAGGAGCCTTTTATGTTATTATCTTTCCTTATTCCAAGACCTACTACTCTTGATCAAGATATTGATGTATACATGCAACTATTAATTGATGACTTAAACGATCTATGGGAATTTGAATTATAAAATTTTGATGTTATTCAAGGTCAAACATTTATAATGCATGTCATTGTTTTGTGGACTATAAATGATTTCTCAGCTTATGGGAATTTGTTTGGGTAGATCATTAAAGGGTATATGGCTTGTCCTGTGTGTAACCATTAAATTTTTTCAATGAGGCTACGAAGTAAAATATGGTATACAGGTGATCGTCATTATTTGGAACATGGGCATAGATAGCGAAGAAGTAAATTGTTTAAGGGCAAAGTATAGTTAGGTGAAGCTCTGTTGCAGTTGTTTGGCGATGATATTGTTTACCAGCTATCACATTTGGGTGACATTAGACTTGGCAAACTCCCAAGTAATAAAAAGCGAATGAGAAATTATGTTGAACTCAATTGGACTAGAAAAGAACATAATTTTCAATTTGCCATATTGGAAGGAATTACTATTGAGGCATAATCTTGATGTGATGCATATTGAGAAAAATATTTGTGAGTCAATTTTAGGAACTATGATGGGAATTGATGGGAAATTGAAAGAAATAATTAAGGCTAGACTTGACTTAGAAGACATGAATATTAGAAAAGACTTGTATTTGAAAAGAAGAAATGATGGGCCATACATTATTCCCCTTAATTGTTACAACGTGTCAGAAAGAGAAAAGCAATCTTTTTATCAATTTCTTCAATCAGTGAAGTTTCCTGATGGGTTTGCATCAAATATAGATTGTTGCGTAAATGCTAAAAAGGGAAAAGTATCAAGGTTGAAAATCTATGATTGTAGTGTACTTTTGCAACAATTAATTCCTGTTGGAATATGTGGGTGTTTGCCGAACGATGTGTCTGTAACTTTGGGTCAATTGGGAGAGTTTTTAAAGCAAATATGTGTAAGAAATTTAAAGTTGAAGAGCTTGACAAATTGGAAAAAGACATAACTTTCATTCCATGTAAGACTGAACTAGTATTTCCCCCCATCGTTTTTTTTAATGTTATGGTTTATTTAACAATTTACTTACCTTATACAACAAAACTTTGTGGACTAGTTCAATTTCAATGGATGTTCCCAATTAAAAGGTAATTCATATTAACTTTTACTTTTTTAAAAGTTATTTGTTAGTAACAGTTCCTAATATTTTATATTTTATTCAGGTTTTTATGCTCTCTTAAGCGTTAGGAAGACCACTTAGTGTGGGTAAATATGTGTTAACTAAAGATGAACTCAAAATCACCCATTGGTATATTTTAAACAATTGCGAGAAAGTTGATATATATACGGAGTATATATATTCTTTTTGATTCAAACAATCAAATTAGAATTTTGTTCATTGAACCTCATTTCCTTACTGTCATTTACTTTTTTAAATAAAGAGCACAAAGAGTCCATTTGCAACAAAGGGATTATTAATGTTGAACAAAGACATAAGTTGAAGTTTGTATCATAGTTTAGAAATCGAGTAAGTTACAAATTAATTACATATTATGAACATATGACAATTTATATCTTAGAATGACTTCTAATTTCATTTTTTCATATAAATGATACGGTTGCATAATCGTAAAGTACAAGAAACAACAACAATATTATATAGTTTGACATGTGGGCCTTATATTTGTGGGAAAAATATACAGGTTGCATTATTAATGCGTGAGATTTCATATAGAAGATCGAAATAGTCAACTTCAAAGCCAAATTTGTGGTGTTGTTATTGAGGGATGTCATGATGACAATTTTATTGACTTCTATAGTGTCATCTTTGAAATAATAGAGTTGCACTACATCAAGGATAAGAAGGTTGTTCTATTTAAGTGCAAGTGGTTTAATCTTGCTGACATGAAAGTGACGGGGAATATTACTAGCATCAATATTAGTAAGACATGGTATGATAATGATCCTTTTGTATTGCAAGTTAAGTGAAGCAAGTTTTCTACCTCAACAATACTGCATTAGGTAGCAATTGGAAGGTTGTTCAAAAGTTTCAACAACGAAATGTCTTCAATTTATGTGAAAGGGATAATGGTCAATTCAATGAGGATGCAAATGAAGTTTATCAAGAGATTGGATTGGATTTTATTAATTAAGCAATTCCAATAGAAGATGTTGATATATTATCATTTCATAGGAGAGATGATGATCCCAACATAGTACAACTGGATGAAGTCTAAGCCAATTTTATCGTAGAAATAGATGAAGACTATACTCAAGATGAGTTAAATGACAATGATGTGGCCAAATATATTAATGATAAAGAATCCAATGATAATGTAATTAATGATGATGATTTTCAACATCTTGATCATAATGATTGAATGTAAATAAATTGTTTATATTGTTTTAAATGTTATGTTCATATTTGAGTTATGATGTTGATGTTTTACTTATGTTTATTCCTGATGAATCAATGCGTATTGTTAGTGTTGTACTTACGTATGCGGAATGATGGTGTTTGATTTGTTTATGTTTATACCGAATGTTTAGTTTTGACTTGTGTTTGACTTATATTCAAGTGGAATGTTGATGTTTGAGTAAAGATTATGCATTATGTTTATATTTTGTTTTAGTTATTCAATATAATAGAACCTAGTAGAAACAAGGGGAAAAGCGTGGCAACTACTGAAGATGTTCCTCCTCCACAGCAACCAAATCAATCTAACCCTATTGTTTAACAACCACCAATTTCATCCTCTAATGAAGGCAGTCAACAACAACCTATATCTACCTCAACTAGTGCTGAGGGATCTTCAGATCTGTTATTATTAACCACTTATATTTACAATTATGCTCAAATATATATTTACATGTTTAATGAATTTTTTTTATCATTATTATGTTTTTTGTTATCAGGTTCCAATACTGATATAAGGAAAAGACGTAAAGGTATCACAAAAGGATATGAGTTGCAATGTATGAATGTTGCAATGAACAACAAGTTGTTTGTGCATATTGATCCCACGTAATGTCGTCCTCTTGATAAAATGTAATCAGCAAAATTGTCCAGTGAGTTGGGAGTCATTGTTAAGAATGAATTGCCTTGCCTTCAGCATGCCAGGCAGTTGAAGGAAGAAAACTTGCTACGTAATGCTTTGGACAAAGTTTAGGTAATTTTTCAATTCATTTTATTATATGCATTACGTTTTTAATTGTTTAAAGAATAAGTTAACTTATACGTTTTGTTTACAGATGAAGCTCAATATCGTCGATATCGAGAACCCTGAAGTTTCAAGCTGTGACAGTTCATTGTTGAAACAAAAGGCAAAGGATCATTGTTATTGACTTCATAAATACTACATGTCTTTTCCTTCAGATGAGGAGGCAAGAAGACATGTTCCAGAGCCGGTGACTTTAGAAATTGGAGTGAAATGTGTGATTATTGGGCCTTTGTGAGGGTTAAGTTTTGTCTTATTTCTCTTGATATTTCCTTCTATTAATTTTGTTTTTGCATGTAATGACTATTTCTTCTCTTTAGGAGAAGTGTGAGAAAACCATGGTTAACAAAGCAAAAAATGACAACTCCTTACAACACCGGCTCTAAATCATTTGTTGTCGTACGACAAGAATTTGTAAGTATAATTTTTAGAAGTTATTATTCTATTAGTTAATACAATAAAATCTAGTGTTCTAATTTTTATTTATATAATAGAGTCAGACTCAACTCCATGGACAAGAGTGTGCAAGCTGACACACTACAAGGAAGGTGAAGACTGGACGTCCGAAAAGGCTCAAAATTTTAATTTTAGAGTTTTTTATTTATGTAATAAGTATTAATATTTAAATTACATCTCGATTTTGTGTTTTAAATTGTAGGAGAAGATGAATGAGTTGTTGCAGAGATCATTGTGTAATAGGAATGAGTTCGATGTGGATGACATTTGCAACAATGTCCTTGGTATAAGATCAGGGTATATCAAAGGTCTTGGACATGGCCCTAAGCTAATTGGTTCATCATTGTCATGACCATCATATGTAACGAGGCTTTAGGAGGAGAACCGATCACTTAAGGTTGAGTTATAATGTAATGAAGAAAAATTATATCGTAATGAAGAAAATTTAAAATGTAATGAGCAAAAACTAGATTGTATAAAAGATGGTCAAACAAATACTTGGGTCACAGTATGTTAGTAGTAGTGACGGTGAGGACTCTTAGGTTATCGATAAATTTTTTTCTTCAGTTTTGTAATTAAAATTTATTTACATGATTTTTTATAAAATGCATTTCATTTTTTATTATAAAACATTTCTATTTTATTTTAATTAATTATTATTTAAACAACATGTCACCAACAATAATTACAAAATGTGACTAAATTTTAATTCAAACCATGTTTCAAACAATAACATGGATTGAAAATGTTGTTAATAATTATAATTAAATTTCAAATTTAAAATAAATATTTGTCACTAAAATTTTTAGCCACAAAAATAAAATCATCACCAAATCTTTTTTCCTACACTTTCTAGAGTGTTTCTAAAAATATTTAGATATGCTTTAATTTTCGTAGCTAAAAACATTCTGCTACCAAAATAAATCGTTAGTAAATAGTATTAGCTACAACTATGTTAACAGAGCTAATTACCTTTACCCACCAAAATTAAACGTCGTAACAAGTAATTTAATTGAAATTAAATTCTAATTTTAATTAAACTTTAATTAGAGTTACAAATAATTCTAATTAAATACCAATTATACCCATATAAGATTCAATATCTCATATTGATCTTTATTTATTAAATATCTCATATTTAATCATAAAGTTTTTCACAACTTTACAATCAAGCCTAACTTGATTAAATTAACTTTGCTCTCTTCAACCCATTCTATATGTGAGATCCATTAGGTTCCCAAATATGTTGGCAATGATTATAAAATCTAATTTTAATTCATAATTACAATTAGATAAATCAAAACTCCTTTTAATTTAACTTCAATTTTCCAATTAAACAATTTATAATCATATATCAAGATTGGCGTCTAGCAACGTATCATGACCACCTAAATATTTAGGAATATCAAAGTGGTTTTGATTTATCTCTCTGTGCATAATTTTTTCGTATAATTCAATCCTTTCATCATATAATGTTCCGATTAGACATAGAGCATGGAGTTAATATCTACTCTATTTTGAGTCTAATCATATTAGTTCTCCACCATTAGCTATTGATTTAATTAATGACATTTATAAATTATTTACAATGCATCATTTCACCTTGGCCAAGGATTTTTGAATTGATACTAATGGAGAACAACGAAACATTCTCCCTAATTACTTTAGGGTGATGAATCCTATCTTGATCACTCAACTATCTCCATATAGTTCATGCTGCATCCAATGAATACCGATTAAATGACCTATGCTTAAATAGATCATAAGTAGTATCAAAACATAGCAATCCCTATACAGGATAACTTTGATGACCTCAAGTCAAAGAATCACTTATACAATCATCACAATGAGAATTCCATAAACATACAAGTAATGTCCCAAATAGATTTTTCATATCGGGTTTGTTCAGTGAACTTGTTCTCTAGCAAGCATCCACACGTTTGTTTAAGTATCTCTGTACTTTAGCCTTTGAGAGCGACTACTTCCTTCATAAGGAAAAACAAAGCGTGTGCTAGTCTTTTTACGTTCTATTAATGTCCAATCTTAATAGAACAATGACTAGGAAAATTTAGGAATAATATATAAATGCACTATGAATCTCATAATTATAATCTCATAATAATTTCATTTGCAATATACAATTATCCTATAGACTTTATCATATACATCTAAACATGTACAAGATAAGGAATGTCTTTAAATAATTTGTCTCTAAACTACAACCAAAGTGATTGGCTGTAGGGCATAAATCAACAGAATCATATAGAATGTTGCAGATAATTTTTTGTTACCGAACTTTTGTAACCATTTTTTTGACGATTGTTTTAAGTTCTTTTAGCAACAATTTCGTTTCTTTTGGACAAGAAGACATTATATAAACCATGAAACCTTTGTCCACTACCAAGACTTAAATTATCACAAAATGCTGATAGATTACTTAAATCATTTCATGCATTTATTTAATCACAAAGACCAAATCTTCATCAAACGAAATCATCTCTCTAAGCATATTGCATACTTGATTACTATTAAGTACTAATGATAAGTTTAAAATATTACATCTTTTATTCTCCTAAATTTAGTCCATTTGATTATTTTTATTACAATTTGGGTATGAGTATTCATATTTTATTAGTTACGTTCCAAAATTATTTATTATGAATTTCACTATAAAATTGGCCTAAGTTGAACTGTTTTTATTACACTTAATGGACAAGACGTTTTTAGGTGGAGAATGAATGAAACATACAACACTAGCATAAAGATAAAAGACCAAAATGATAGTCAAAATGAAAGAAGCAAAGCAAAAGAAGAAAACGACAAAAGCAGATGAGCAAAACGTCAACAGTCTAAAATACACAGTTGTTCACACCACAATCACACAATAACAGAAGTAATATGCGGCTGGACAACCAAGAAAATTGCAACACCATATGAAGTAAAATGTAGAACATGAGAATAGAATGAAAATGCTACAACATATGAGAAATGCATCAAAACGACAACTAAGAGGAACAACAGCGTAGAAATGAAAACGTACAACAGAGGAAAAACACAAAAGCGCAAACATCAAGAAGAAAACGACAGCTCAGAGGGAGAGTAAATAAAGAGCAAAAGGAAGAATAGTAGAGGAATTAAATGCACACATCAGCCAGAAATGCATAGCATCTGGGAGGAGAAAAAGCATCGCATAAGCAGCACTCAACACAGAAAGGTAAACAATGCAGCAGTGGAAAATGAAGCGAAACGTAAAAATCACAATAGACTCGATGTTCTCTGTTCCAATTCTCTTCAAAATGGAAGAGTTAAGAGGAAGCTTATTAAAGAGCCATCAAAGTGCGACTTTTGGGTGTCTAGGGAGCCGGGAAAAAGACAATAGTGAAAATAGGGAAGGGATCGAGCATATCACTTTAATTGAGAGTATAAACAATCTCATAAGAACTTGAGAGCTATTAGGGAAGAAGGCTAGTGCAAGGTGTTGTTCGGGTGGTACGTGAGTTACATAGCCATTGAAATTGAGCTGGCTTAAGACCTTTGGAGAAGGATTTCGTAGTTTGAGCTATCGGGTCAAAGAATTTGTCGATCTGTTGATTTCGGGCTATTAATAGAATGAATCTCTCTCATTCTTACCCTCTTTGTATCTAGTTCTTCAAATTTAATTTGCTTAAAATTTTTAGAATTTCAATTTAGTTCTATGCTTTGGATAATTTGAGACATATTTTCAATTTGATTCTAACATTTTGATTTATTTCAATATTTGTGCGATAATAAAGCCTATTTATTTACGATTTATTTTCTTATAGAATTAAGAGATGTCTTGATATATTGAAATGTGAATTGATTGCTATCGCTTTGTCTTTAGTTCGTAATTTCTATTAAGTTTAGCGAGTCAGGTAGCAATCAATGAACTCGTTAGTCGGAAAAGGGGCTAAGTTTTAATTAGAGTGTCACATGATCTAGGAATTTTGCTAGCTAGTTGTTTGAAGTTCTTGGGGTTAATGATGTCTTCTTGGTGATAATTGCATTAATCAATTTAGAGTCGAGCTAGTTCAGCTCCAGATTAGTAAAGCGAGATAGGGAGAACTCAGGTGGGAGCGTCTCCATAGTTGGTCTAATATAGCTTAAGGTGACGATGATAAAAATCTAAACTTAGATGACTGAACTTATAGGGTTGATGGATGCTCGATCACTTATTAATATGTATGTTTATTCTCTTTATGTTTTGTTTTTAGCATTAACAATTTCTGTTTTTATTAATTAGTTTTAGTTTTCGATTGAAACCCTCTCTCTTTGCATGTGTGTGGTATGGTATGTGGTTTACTATGTTTACCTATTAGATGAGATCACATGTTAAAGGATTTCAACGACTAAATTATGCAAAATTAATTGTAGAACAACCTATTGAAAATATGTATTTGAATATGGAATTTTAAAGGTGGTATAGTAAAGTTGATTTATGAGAAAACTTTTATCCCTTACATACTTTGTTTCTGTTGTGTTTAAATGTTTACATGTGATTTTTTTCGCATCTCATTATATATTTTCTGATTCTATAAGTCTCAAAGATTAAAATTTGAAGCCTTAAAATATCTTCGAAAAGAAGAAATACACAATTTGATCTATTGTGCAAATGGGCTGTCCATGCTACATATATTTTGTGTATTTGCCTAAGTATGATTAATCTATGCCTTAGGAACTATCGCCTAACCTTGGTTTGTGTTTGGGTATATCTAGGGAGTTATTTAAATGCTATAAGGCAATTAGAAAACCTCCTGAAGTTAGTTTCCTAAAGATGGAATTTTAGAAATATGTAACTTGAATATGAAACTTTTATTGTTAGTCTGTGTATGCACTCAAATTTAAGAGTTGACGGTTTGCTGCTATTATCTTGTTTTCTCAACATGATTTTGACATACTTTTAAGCCTAATATGCTTGGAAATTCTAGTGAAATATCAAAGAAACAATCTTGAATGTTCAAAGAAGCTAAATTTGCATTGATTGCTCTTTGTTTTTGAGTTATGCATTTTGTTCTAATTTTATGATGTTTTAACTTGATTTTAGCTTTTTTAAGTGCCAAAAACATGATAAATGACAACTCTCGTGTTGGGTTATTAAAGAGATTTAAGTAGAAAACAAATTTTGAAGTTTAATGAGATGAAACTAACAACTTACATGCTGTTTTAATGTGAAAATTACATATCTGATTTATTGGGTTGTATGATTTAAGGGTTGAAATTTCGTAAATAAAATTGGTACAAGTTGTGCTCAAGTTTGAGCTAAATTAGGCATTAAATTAGTGATGTTTTCACTTTGTTTTTGTGGGATGAATTTTTCTAAACGAATTTTAGTTTGTTTGGAATTATAATTACATAAATTTTGTTGGCCCCTGATTTTTTTTATTTGATTAAGCATGATTAGATTAATTTTGGGGTCTTGCTAGATTAATGTATGTTGGAATTAATTAGCATGTTAATGTGAGTAGGATCATATGACATGGATTAAATTGAATTAAGGTGGTAAGTTTGCATGAAGGGGAAAAAAGAATATTGGCAAGTCACTCAAGCATTTAAGTTACAAGGCTTATAAGTAAGGGCAAATTGGACTTTGTGCAATCATTAATGGTAAAAAGGGGAAGAAATAAGACTTGCCTTGCATTAAAAGTGAGAGAAAACGAAAATTAAAAGGAGAGAAGAGGGAGAGTGTCTTATAAGGAGAAAAGAGGGGGAAGAAAGGAGAAAAGCTAGGGTTTCTTCATTTATTGGTGTTCAAGGGGGGTTTTGAAGTTCATTCAAGAAGGAAAAAGAAAGAGGAAGGTTAAAGCTTCCATTAGAGCCAAGAAATCCTTTGGTTGGTGGAGATTTAAGGTAAGTGGTGTTTTAACTAGTTAGATTTTTGGAGTGTTCTTGGTTCAAAGAGCTTAGGAAATGTATGGGTTTAGGTATTCTAGGATCAATTTCATGCTTTTGGTTCTTTAGGTTTTCCAATTTGAGTTCTATTGAATTGGGAATTTTTGTCTTTGTTAAAGGGAGGCAAGAGAGGCAAGAGGAGCAAGAAGAGGTACGTCCTTGAACAAGTTTTCAAGCAAGGAAATCAAGGTGGGTGACATTTTATAATTGAGTAAATAAGTTATTAAAGTTTCTTTCAAATAAATGGAATTAAATGATTTCCAACTATCTCGAAAATGGGCATTTATTATTCTTTAAGTTGGTTTGAGAATGTACCCTATGTGTTTGTATATGAATTTTGTAAGTTAATTGTGAAATAATGATAGAAATGCATATGACATATGTCATGCTCATGAAATCAAGTTTCCAAAAATGTGCCATATGGGTAACATGTTTCAAGTTCATGAATTACATATTTTGTGGGTTTGTGGTGGTCTGTTCTGTCTGTCAGTGCACTTGATTAAAAAGGCCTCTCCCGCCTGCCTGCTAGTGGCATAGAGCTCCCTCGCGGACACCCATAAGTTCGCGGCTACGCAAGACCATTTTGTGGGATTGCGATAGTACGTTCTGTTCATGGCTACACAGGACCCATATGGGAAATGTGTAGTACGTTCTGTTATGGATCCACCCAAACCATTATGATGTGCTTATGTGTTTACATGTGTTGACAAGTTTGATGAATGTTTAACTACGTAAACTGTGGTTTTGGTTTGACAAATTGAGATATAAATGTTTTATGGATTTTATAATTGTTAAGTCAAAATGACTTTACGAACATAATTTTGATGAGGAACAAATAATAATAGCGAAAAACAGACGAAAGCGAAAAGCAGATGGAAGCAAAAAGCAGACGGAAGCAAAAAGCAGACGAAGAAAAGCAGACGGAAGCTAAAGTAAAAGCAGACGGAAGAAGCAAAACACAGATCAGTCTGAGTTAGTTACAGAACTCAACTGAATAACCGTTTCTTTAAAGAATCAAGAA
>JAOTAX010016761.1:0-12366 GCA_025629825.1 Erythroxylum guanchezii
AAATTTTCATAACCCATACAAATCTATTCAAATATCAAAGTCATCAAAACCAATCGATTCTTGTCTCATTAATTTTTTCTTAACGCACAAATACATCTATAACAAAATACATATACAAAGATATTCATTCAATTTCATTTACTATTTCTAAATTCCACTAAAAATTCGGGGTCCAACAGAAAGAAAGGCTAAAGCCTAGAGAGGCTAAGAAAGCAGATAAAAAAAACTTTGTGAGAAGTGAATATGATAAAAAATACTTTGGAGAGGTTTAAGTTGTTCTTTAAGCAGAAGTGAATATGATAAGGTTTATGGATGCGAATCTGTATAGGAAATATGAGATACATTAGCCATTACACATGAAGGCACAAATCAAGTGAAAGAGTCCGAGATTAGTATTCTTGTTCATCAGTATGAGCTATTCAAGATGAAAGATGATGAGGTTATCGATCAGATGTTCGGACGATTCCAAACAATTATTAACGGACTTAAAGCTCTAGGGAGAATCTACGAAAGTCAAGATCATATCAGAAGATTCTCAGCAGTCTTCCAAAAAGATGGAGACCCAAAGTAACAGCAATACAAGAGGCCAATGATTTAAGTCAGCTGAAGCTAGATGGATTGCTTGGTTCACTGAAAACTCATGAAGTAGAGCTTGATGTAGAAGATAAACCTAGAAGAGATAAATTTATTGCATTAAAGGCTGGTCAGAAGAATCAGAATATTCAGAAAAATAGAAGCACAACTTCAAAAGCATTAAAGATTGAAGAAATAAAAAAAGATGATGACAATGAATCTGATCAAGATTCAAGTGAAGATGATGATGAACTATCCTTCATTTCAAGAAAGATTATAAGGATGTGGAAAAAGAAATTAAGGGGAAATAGACTTCTCTTTTAAGAAGAATAACAAAGACGATTCAAAGAATGAGAAAAGTTCTATCGTCTACTATGAGTGCAATAAACCAGGACATTACAAGTCTGAATGCCCATTGCTAAAAAAAATAGAAGAAAAGTAAAGAAAAAAAAGAGCATGATGGCAACATGGGAAGATCTAGATTCGTCTGAATCTGAATCCGACTCAGAAACATCAGAACAAGCAAATATAAGCTTAGTAGCTGAGACGGAATGCAATGGTGAGATAATTTCTAACTTTAATGATCTTCAGGATGCATATTTAGAATTGTTAGAAGATTCACATGCTATTTTAAAACAATATAGGATATTGAAAAAGAAATTTGTTGAAAGTTTGAAGAACACATAACTTTTAGAAAAAGAAAACGCCTGCCTTAAGAAACAAGTAAACGATATAAAAAAGAAAGTAACTGTAGATAGATCTGAGGAAATTAATCAACTGAAACAATGGATTAATAGTCTCTCAGTAGATTTATCAACATTTACTGAAACTATAAAAAGGATTAATGATATGATTGGAAGATATCAACATCCAAATGATAAGAGTGGTTGAGGTTTTGATAATAGTAATATTCGTCATAATAAGAGTTTTGTTCCAAATAAAAAGAAAAAGAAACAATATTCTTATTACTTGATGAAAAACTGTAAGGCTAACCCCAAAAGACCCAAGAAGATATGGGTATCTAAGAAGGATATAATATATACTACAAATCTCTTTTCTTGGAAAAAACAACCAGCAACAATGGTACTTGGACAGTGGTTGCTCACGACATATGACGGAAAGAAGGTTTATGTTCCTAAGCCTCCAACATAAGCAAGGAGGATTAGTAACTTTTGGAGACAACCAGCAGGGTAAAATAGTTAGAATCGACAAAATTGGTAAAGATTCTTTTTCATCTATTGATAATGTTCTGCTAGTTGAAGGTTTAAAGCATAATCTAATTAGTGTAAGTCAATTATGTGTTTTTAGTTTTGAAGTATCCTTTAATCAAAATTCTTGTGTAGTCAAAAACAAGGACAGTTCCATATTCTTTTATGCCAAGAGACGAAATAATCTCTATAAAATTAACTTAGACAATTTGAAAAGTCAAAATATTTCATGTTTTATATCAATAGATGAGGAAAAACTGATTTGGCACAAAAAGCTAGGTCATGTTAGTTTTAAACATATTTTCAAGTTAGTTAGACATGATTTGGTAAGAGGATTACCAAAGATAAGTTTTAACAAAGATTTCTTTTGTGAGAGTTGTCAAAAAGGAAAACAAGTTAAAACATCTTTTTCATCTAAAAATGTTGTAACTTCGTCTAGACCTCTAGAGCTGTTACATATAGATTTGTTTGGTCCTACTAGAACACTAAGTCTAGGAGGAAAGAAGTATGGTATCATAATTGTTGATGACTTCACTAGATTTTGTTAGATATTGTTTTTAACACATAAAGATGAATCTCTTAAGTGCTTTAAGGTTTTATCCAAAAAGTTATCAAATGAAAAAGGAATTTCTATTGTTGGAATTAGGAGTGATCATGCTGGAGAATTTGAAAATGAAAAATTCAGAATGTTTTGTGAAGATTATGGAATTTTCCATAATTTCTTTGCTCTTAGAACTCCTCAACAGAATGGAGTTGTAGAAAGAAAGAACAGGACAATTCAAAAAATGGCAAGGACTATGCTATGTGAAATGAATCTTCCTAAGTATTTCTGGAAAAAAGCTGTAAATACAGCTTGTTATATTCAAACTAGAGTATTTTTGCGACCTATCTTAAATAAAACTCCTTATGAGTTATGGAAAGGAAAAAAGCCAAATATATCTTACTTCCATCCTTTTGGTTTCAAATGCACTATATTGAATATAAAAGAAAAGTTAGATAAATTTGATTCTAAGATCAATTCAGGAATTTCTCTAGGATATTCGATTACTTCTAAAGCTTATAGAGTTTATAATCTTGTTTCTAAATATATTGAAGAGTCTATGCATGTAAAATTTGATGATGATTCTCATCTAGATAGAAGAGACGATTCTGATGATGAAACTCTATCTGCTTCTTTAGTCAATAATCTAGACACGTCACCACTAGATGATCCCCCTGTTAAGGTAGAAGATATTTCTGAAAACTTTAGTCTAAGAAAATACTTGAAGTATAAATCTTTTCACCCAGAGAAACTTGATTATAGGAGAAACATTAGAAGGGGTGAGAACTAGGTCTAAATTTAGAAGAGAGGCAAATGTAGCTTTTGTTTCTGAATTAGAACCTAAGAAAATTGATGAAGTTCTTCAAAACGAAAGCTTGGATTTTAGCCATGCAAGAGGAGTTAAATCAATTTACAAGAAACAATGTTTGGTCTTTAGTTCCTAGACCATCCAATAAGTCTATCATAGGAACCGGATGGGTATTCAAAAATAAACTAGACGAATCAGGAAGAGTAAACTGTAACAAAGCTAGATTAGTAGTTCAAGGCTATAATCAATAAGAAGGAATAGACTATAGTGAAACATATGCTCCTGTAGATAGACTAGAAGCTATTGGGATATTACTTGCATATGTTGTTTGTCATGATATAAAACTGCTTGAAATGGATGTGAAAAGTGCTTTTTAAAATGGTTTTATAGATGAAGAAGTTTATGTAAAGCAACCCCCTAGTTTTGAAGTTGCTGATAAACCAGACTATGTCTATAGACTTCATAAAGCTTTGTATGGATTAAAACAAGCACCTCGTGCTTGGTATGATCGTTTGAGAATGATTTAGAAAATATGTTGAAAATGATTTTATAGTTGTACAAATATATGTAGATGATATTATTTTTGGTGCAACTTCTAAAAGGCTATGCTCGAGTTTTGAAAATCTTATGAAAAGTGAATTTGAAATGAGTATAATAGGTGAATTGAAATTCTTTCTTAGTTTACAAATTAAACAAACTGAAGAAAATATTTTTATTCGTCAATAAAAATATATCAAAGAACTTTTAGTCAAATATAAAATGGAGAAGGTCAAACCAATGTCAACTCCTATGCATCCTTCAATCCTCTTATCTAAGGATGAAGCTAGTAAGAAAATTGATCAAACTGTTTTCAGAGGAATTATTGGTTCTTTACTTTACCTAACTGCAAGTAGACCTGATATATTATTTAGTGTTTGTTTGTGTGCAAGATTTCAAGCAGATCCTAGATAATCTCATTATATTATTGTCAAAAGAATATTAAGATACTTGGCAGGTTCTACTGATCTTTGCTTAATGTATAAAAAAGGTAAATATTTCAGGTTAATTGGCTACTGTGATGTTGATTATGCTAGAGATATGATTGATAGAAAGAGGATAAATGGAGGTTGTCACTTTCTTGGTCATAATCTAATTTCTTGGTCAAGCAAAAGACAAAGTTCAATTGCTCTATCTACTGTAGAAGTTGAATACATGTCAGTTGCAAGCTGTTGTTCACAAACGTTATGGATTATGTATCAGTTAGAGGATTATTTTATCCAAGAAGATCAGATTCCAATCTTCTGTGACAACATAAGAGCTATTAATCTCTCAAATAATCTAATACAACACTCGAGGGCAAAGCATATTGAAGTTAGACATCATTTTATACGAGACTATGTACAGAGAGGGATCATCAATCTACAATTTATTGAGACGAATCAACAATGGGCGGATATATTCACTAAACCCTTAAGTGAAGATAGATTCAAGGAAATCAGACGAAACTTCAATATGGTAATGTTAAATGATCATTCGTCTAACACATCATGACCCAGACGATTTGTACAGAAGAAGATGAAAAGTCGTAAGTTTTCAAGTAAATAGTAACGGTAAGTTGTGAATGGTAACTTTTTAAGAGTATGTATATGAAGGAAATCTTCTCAAGATTCTAAAATACCTTATACTTTAGAATTTTCTTGAAAAGCCTTGAAACTGACTTGTTTAGTGCTCTCAACAAAGACGACTCAATACTTTGTTCTAAACTTCAAGTTCTTCTCATTTCATATTCTTATCTTTAGATACTAACTTCTCTACGTTAAGCGAAATACATTTATGTGTTTAGTGTTTATTTGTTATAGATCAAAAATGGAGAAATCTCTTATCTATGGGAGATACGTTGATTTCAATTCCTTGAAAAAAATCAGATGGACATAGAACCAGAAATTGAAGCAGTTGGATGGAAAAATTTCTTTAACATTCATGAGACGGTCTATTTGAATGAAATATATGAGTTCTGGAAGAATACAAAGGTGGTGGACAACACCTTAGTCTCAATGGTAGATGGGTTGTCGGCTATAGTCACACAAGATTCTATCGAGAAGGCTATGTCCAAGTATTGGAACAAAGCTGTTTAATAATACAAAATGGATCGCTCAAGGTCGTGTAGACAAAGCTCACATCGATCGACAACTATATGGATGTAGTAATCCAGAAGTTAAGAAGGCTTCAACCCTCATTCCGAAGGTTAGGGTTCTTCATTCACTTCTTCTCCATTGTATTCTACCAAGAGCAGGCTTAAAGGACTCAGTGATAATGAATGATGAACATTGTTTGTTTCATCTACTTACTCACCAACCCATTAATCTTCCATTCTTGATTTTGAAGAACACGATAAAGTCTAAGGGAGATTATTACGGCTCTTTACCTTATGGTATCCTGTTGACAAGATTCTTTAGAGAATCTAGAATCCTACTTGATAGAGGAAACAGAGTCAAGATGAATATTAAGAGTGTTATTAATGCCTCTACTATTCATAAAATGGGAATCAAGATTGAAGCTGAAGCGGATATAGGTTCTACACGAAAAGCAAAGTCTGAGGGGGAGCTTATAGTAAGACGAAGCAAAAGTGCACATGTTCCGTCTGAAATACAAACAAAACCTTGATCGACAGGAAGAATATCAGCAGAAGAAAAGGCTGAACAATCGTCTGATTTGCCAATACAAGTCAAGACGATTCTATAGAGGGAGGAAAGCAAGGTTCAACAATTAACTCATCAAGTGTCTTTGGAAAGGAAGGCTGAGACGCTCCAATCAGAAAAGCCCAAATAGTCAAGAAGGTCACCAAGATTATTGGCCTTACAACAACAAGAACAAAAGAAGCAGAAAGCTCTGATTCTTAGTGGAGATTCTGAGAAGCAAAAGCAACGACAGTAGCCTACCAAATCAATTGTCTCTATCCTGCAAAGTCAATTAGCAAAATCATCTGGAGAGACAGAGATAAAAAGGAAGTTAGTTTTGAGAAGAAGCCTCAACAACAACTCTCTTCAAAACCAGTAGAAGAACAAAAGAAGATGAAGCTTACTCAGAAAAAGGTTTCTTCATCTGATGTTCCACAGAAGGCACAGACAGTTAAACACCAGTTAGTACCTTATAATCCTTCTAAACCAATCAAAAAAAAGGATTTGAAAATGAAGGTTATAGAAGAATCAATACCTGATCGAAACAGAAGTTCAATTATTATTAGAGAACCTTCTAAGCAGACAGTCAAGGTACAAGTCGAGCCTATACCAATAAACGATCAGACAATGCATCTTCTCAGTCATGAAGAACATCCGAATACAAGTATAACAACAATAAAGATTGTACTAGATGTATAACCAAGATGTACAACCCCGTAATAAACGAATAAAAAGGGAAGAAGAAGATGTTTCCTGAAGGGCATGAAGATGATCTCAGTGTAGAATAGATTCAAGTGGTTGTGAAAAACATAGTTGATGCATGTTATGTAGCTCAACCTGTAGGTGTCTATGTATCACATCACATATCAAGGGCATCAGGGAGTCAATTTGGAGTTTCTACCAAAGATGAAAGTTTCAAGGTAGTTGACACTGTGATAGAAGGAAGGTACAGGAGTATCACAATAGAAGGTATCAATTTCAATTTAGAAACCTTTGTGCATTTAATCATGCATTTCAGACCCTTAGGTTTCACACTTTCAGTCAAAAATGTGTTACACCTTCTTGTGCAACCAATTTATAAACTATCAAAACCTGATGATCTTGATCTCCCAAAAGGAAAACAAACCTTCAAACTACCCTTAATCGAAATCATAAAGTTAGACGTTTCACCTAGACAACCATCTGTTGTTGAACACCTTCATCCACTTAGTGAAATACAACAAGATCCTATTGTTAATTCGGAGTTCTTAAAGCATTTCATCAATTGGATTGAAGCTGGTCATAAGAAGAAGGAGGTTCAGGAATCCTTAGCGAAAAATATTGAGGAAATTCATACTAAGGTTGATGAACTGGGTGATTCAGTGGGTGATCTTTATGAGGATATAACACTTCTATGTGTTTCTATTGAACAAGACCTCAAGACGATCCGCGCTAATATTCAACATATGTATTCTGAAATTTTGAATCGTCTAAGATGAGCTATCTTTTTTATTAATAACAAATAGGGGGAGAGAAAAAAAAAAGAAAAGTGAAAAATATTAGAAAACAATGTATATCTTATGCATATTGCTTTGCATATTATTCGTCTGAATATTATTTTATCTTCTAATATTATGATTATTTGTTATCGTAAAAAAAGGATATTGTTAAGTCAAGATGACTTCACTTCTATTAATTTTGATGACAATCAAATAATAACAATCTTAGAAATGTGTGATTTGTGTTCATGAGTTTGTTATGTGTGCAGAAAAATGTAAGTGACACAAATCGTCAACTTAAGACGTTGCATAGTCAAATCCAGAAGATACTTTACACTTAAGATGGTCAACATAAGATGGTCAACATAAGAAGATACAGAAAGTCAACATAAAAAGATATAAGCGCGATACCAGACGAAGTGCAACACCAGAAGAAACATAGTACCAGACGATGCAAATGAAAAAGATTCTAGAACATCAGTCAATTAGTTAGTTGGAGTTAGTTACAGGACTTAACTAATAACGGTTTCTAGAAGATTAAAGAAGCAGTTTTCTCAAGAAGATAGTTGAAGACTTAGATTATAAATACTAGGTATAGTCGTAAACAAAACATAATGTTTTTACGACGAGATACAGTAAAAAAGAGAGAAAATCTTATTCTATAATACTTAGAGAAACTCTGTATTCAAGTGCGAAAGAAAGAGAGCGAATACATCTGTAATGTGAAGCTCATACAATATGTTTTCAAGAGAAAGAAAGGCTAGAGCCTGGAGAGGCGAAGAAAGCAGATAAAAAATAATTTGTGAGAGAGACTTGAAGAGGCTCTGCAAGTGTAGAAAGAATACTTGTAACGTTGAAGAGTATAGTGAAATCTCAGACAAACTTTAAGAACTGAACATAGCTCAAGGTTAGGGTGAACCAGTATAAAATCGTGGCGTCTATTCTCTAACCCTTATCTTTTAATTTTCTTGTTGTCAGAAGAGTAGATAATAATTTTTGCGATTGCATTACTCATCGACTTAAGTGAATTGTTTTGTGATCATCTGAATTTGCAAAGAAATTCAAGAAAGTTTCAAAGATTAATATCTTTGAAGATTTTACACAATTCAACCCCCCTTCTTGTGTATTCTACATATTATATGTGATTTCTATATTAACAAGTGATTTACTTCAGTTTTTTCTTTTACAAAATTACTAAAATGTTCCCCCCTAATTGCACTTTCTCATCAAATTTTAATTTCCTCTTTGAAGTGCAAAGCTCCTTAAGGAATTTTGCATACTGTGGAATCTATTTAATTGCATCAAGGAGAGGAATATTTACCTGAACTTTTCAGAAAGCCTCCCAAATTTCCTTCTCTTGCTCTTCCTTCTTTGCTTTGGCAAATCAACTCAGAAAAGGGGACGGAATCACCATATTCTGCCGTGTAGTTTGCATCAATTCTGGTTATGCAGGTGCCTTTTGCATGATTTCTTCTTCTACCTTCCTTCTGAAATTTTTTGGAAGTGGTTCCTGCAATTCCTTACCACTCCGCAACGTAATAGCCTTAGCACTTTGTTTGGGGTTAATCTCTGGTTGCGCCAGAAAATTTCCAGAAGTTCGCGCTTCTAATCGATTTATGGCAGTTTCCATTTGACTTATTTGGTTTTCGATATTCCTTTGTTGATTTTCCAAATTTCAGATACTTGCTTTAGTATTTCGCTGAAATGTCAAAGTGTTAATGGCCAAAGATTGCACTATATCTTCTAAGGAAGTCTTACCTCGAAATTGGATGTTGTATTTTGATTTTACCGAGGCATATATGATTGTCTATTTTGATGGAAATTCATGGTCGTTTGTTGCCCTTGAGGATTCTCATATCTCAAATTCAGGTGATCACGTCACCCCGGATTGTAGGTGTTGAAAAATAGGTCGTACTCCCTTTGACTCGGTCTAGCAAATCCTCCCACGACATTCACCTGTTCTGCATTTTCCTCCTGTAAAATCAGACATATATCAATAGAATGTCCTAACATTGAACATATTTTGCATACCTTTTCTTCTTCTTTCTTCGTGACCGCCAATTGTCGCACCAAAGAAGTAAGGTCATCCAATCTTTTCTCCAATGTGGTCACATTCACTTCATTCACGCTTTTCGGTCCATGCCTAGTACGTATTCCGAATTGATGAGTGATGGAAGCCATGTTTGCGATCAATTCCTTTGCGGCCGCCGACGTTTTGTCAACTAAGGCACTACCACTTGTAGCGTCAATCATACTTCTATTCGAAAGCAAAATTCCTTCGTAGAAATATTGAATCAATAGCTGGTCGGTTATTTGGTGGTGTGGACAGCTACTGCAAAGTTTCTTGAATCTTTCCCAATACTCGTAGAGTGTTTCTCATGTATGTTGTCGAATTCCGCAAATTTCTTTTCGAATGTTGGATGCTCTCGATGTTGGAAAATATTTCTCAAAGAAAAGCCTCTTCATTTCAGCCTATGTTAGCACGTTTTCTCCGGTTGAATAGTACAACCAATCTTGAGCATCATCCTTACGGGAAAATGGGAAGGCTCTCAGCTTAATCTGCTCTTTCGCCACATTCGTCGGCTTCATTCCCATGTAAACCATATCAAATTCCTTTAAGTGTTTGTATGGATCTTCTCCCGTAAACCCCTAAAAATAGGTAATAAATGAATCAGCCTAGAATTTAATTTAAAAGTATTGTTATCACCTAAATTCGGCAAGTTGATGCAGTAGGGTTGTTACGCGTCCGTGGGCGCGATTAGTTCGCGAAAAGTGCGGTTTGTTGCCATTCTTTCCATTTTCTGCACTTATTTATGATGTTTCGTCTGTTTATGCAGTCTTTTGACTGTCTTCTCGATCTCGAGATTGTACTGCAAATTTTTAGATTGATTCGAATGCGTAACGTATATAAACCGTCAAAAATTCTCCGGCAATGACATCAAAATTGGTAATGCTGTCGCCTGCAACCAAATTCAAAAAGAAACCAACTTCCGTTAATACAAATTAATATAGTAGTGGTAAGTGGATATCGTTCCCACGAGAAATTTTAACGGCAATGATTGTACGAGTTCAAAACTAAAATAAAGTAACGAAATGGGGGGGGGGGGGTTTCAATTCACGTCAATTTAAAGAAAAAGATGACAAAAATCGAAAATCAATAAAAAAATTGGATTTGACAATTTAATAGAAAAAATCTTGGTTTCGGTCACCAATGTTGTCACCCTAAAACGGATCCTCGATATAAAATTTCAGTCCCTAATAAACATTCATTGGGGGATGTTTTCTCTTAAATGTAAATGACTAGAAACATGTATCCTAGCATTCTTATTAAGCAACAACCTAGATACGATCGTAGGTTCAATTGAATAATAGCGTTAAGAACTAAGAAACCAATGAACAAGATAATACATGCAATTAATCAAGATGAATATCTTCTTAAAATTTTCGACTTTAACGTAAAGAAGGTAATCCTAATTGCTACTTGTGATTAACAAAATTGAACGTCATATTTCATTAATCTAGCTATTGAACGAATCAATCCCTAGTTGTGTACCTAGAAATCAATCAATTCAATTAGAAAAAGTAATTCAGAAGATATTTATTGTTCATCAACAACATAAACTTTATTGAAACATCTCACACATAATAGCGGATAACATGGTTTCTCTCAACCAAGAAAAGGATTTTGAAGAAATAACAACACACATAGTCTCCATCCTTGGTCTTTTCCTAAAGCATACAAAAATCCCTAGAAGAAAAGTGCAAAAAATAAAGAACCGACAGTGGTTGTCCAGAAAAATAGAAGAAGAAGTGTAGAAAACGTAAAACCAGTCCTAAGTGTACCGTTGTTCCAAGCTGACGTGAACAGTACAATTTTTCCTCTTTTAATGCCTCCCGATCCCTTCATTTTCCATCCTCTCTTGCAGATCACATCTTCCATATGTTCAGATTTCGAATCTCCATCATTCTAACCTTAAAAGATTATGAAAATCTAAAACGAATCAGATTTAAATTTGAAAGTAGATCTACAGTTTTTTTTCACCCTTACACATGCCCACGCTTAGTCACTGAATTTGCTGCCAATTTGGATTTTCAATTTTTCTTTGTTTTGTTGCATCTTTTTGATTCAATTTCATCTCTAAGGTGTTGAAAATCATCTGAGAACAATTATGAGACAATTTCATTAATTTTGAATAACAATTTCAATACATTAAAGATAATTAAATACAAAATAAACACAAATTGACAACTTAACAACTCCCAATCTGTGTCAACTCCTTAAGCTCAGACATATGGCCATCATTTGTCTCAACCAAGTGAGCTATAATTGCCATTACATACTCCTCTCATAAAGGTATTACATTAACCCTTTTGTTCATAAAAAGCTTGTGCCACCTGAGAGCTGTGCTTTCTAGATAAATAGAAGCCGACAAAAACTTAGCTTCTTCACTGATATTATTAAGCAAGAAAAATTGCTCTATCCTATAGAGCGAAGATTTCAAAATCTCACTCCCAAATTTTAGAAAGTCATTCTAGTCAACGGTGAAGAGTATTGGTGAAGGTTGCCAATAATTTCATAGATCTTATTTCCATACCCCTGAATCCCAAATTTACCTATAATAATATTATCAATAGCTCTAATAGTTTGGTCATCAATTAGCACTGTAAATGTTTTTCTCATTCCCTTGTACAAAGAGTCTCTCTTAATATAACGACCATCTTTAGGGGTGTTCCCGAACTTGAAAAATCAAGTTCATAGTTCAGGTTCAGGTTTCTAACTTGCGGTTCTAGGTTTAAACCTGAACCTGAAACACTCAAAAAATCTGTCATATATTTAGATATAATTTAAGAGGATAATAATAATAATAATAATAATAAATTCACTAGTATTTATTATATTAATTCTTGAGTAAAAAAAAGAAGAAAAGGAAAAAAATACTTTAATTCTATGTTATTAAACATTAACCTTGAACATTGCTACAAGGAAAAAAACTACTTTAATTCTATGTTATTAAACGTTAATTTTGAACATTGTTATTATAAGTAACAACTAATGCATAACACTCAATACTTCTACTTCAAATAGTAATTAATATGTGTC
>JAOTAX010016772.1:0-12365 GCA_025629825.1 Erythroxylum guanchezii
ATCACAGCCCCATATTTTTCTCTCTTCTATTGTCTCTGTCCGACCACGCCTCTCGTCATCCCATCGCACATCATCATCGTGCCACCTTCCATCCTCAGTGTGCCACCATCCTCAGAGAGCCAACATCGTCACCTCTATCGCTACCGAAGGCCACCGCTTGTCGCTCGTCCTCGCTACCGTCGTTGCATCTACTTTAGGTATTATATAATCGTATCTCGTGCACAACACGTTGTCATCATCGTGGCCTTATAAATGTATAGTTCATTACGACGATGTTTAGTTCTGTAAATGTGAAGTTGGTTCTGTAAATGTGGAGTTGGTTTTGTGAATGAGTTGACAGTGAAATTTGTCTCTTTTGAACGAAGTCCATTATTAAACTTCTTTGTTAAATACCTTTCCATCTTCATTTCTCATGTCTGCTTTTAGTTTTTTTTAAATATATGTTTATTTGAATTTGAAAGTATTTCTTTAAATTTTAGATAAGGTTTGTTGTTGTCTGTTGAATTAAGAATAATTATGTAATTAGTAGTTGAGATTTTTATGTTTAAAAATCTCTCTCATGTCTTGTGTTTAATTAGATTGATAAAATGAAATTCAATATGTAATTTAGAGGAAAATTCGTTCTTTAGTTCTTTTCCTGCTACCACTTCTAATAAATGGTATTAGAGCAACCCATTTAAGAAAATGTGAGTTTTGTTTCCAAGTGAATTTGTGAGCTTAAACATTTGATTCTTGTGACAAAATTTACTTATGTCTTTGACTTTCATTTCATTTATCAATACTCATAGTAATAAAACATTTTGATTTGTACTTGCGATGGAGCTAGTTTAATTAAATGTTCGAAAGTCTGAGCTTAAATTTAATTGAAATTGAATATTTAAATTTAATTTTGATATACCAATATTTGAGTAATTTTTTGGGGTTCTTTGCTTAATTTAATACCTTCCTTTTTTTTTACTTGATTTGAAGTTCAAAAAGAAGCTAAACTCTCCTATCATACTTTTCTAATTTCTTACTTATAGGTTTGGGCAAATCTTTCCATATACTTTTATTAGTGGCACAAAAAATAATGCCATTTCTACATAAATTTAAATAATTAAAATATCATACTTGTGTGTTTTAGTAAAGAGTGTAGTGTCTACTTATAAAGAAATCATTTTTTAAAAATGCGCTTAACTTATCATACAAAGCTCTAGGAGCTTGTTTCAATTCATATAGAGCCTTTAAAAGTTTGTAAACATAGTTAAGTGCATTATGTTTTTCAAACCTGAAAGGTTGATCAACATAAACTTCTTCTTGAATAACAACATTTATAAAAACACTTTTAACATATATCTAAAATAGTTTGAACTTCACATAGGAAATAAATGTAAGTAAGAGCTTAATAGCTTCTAATTTAGCCACTGGAACAAATTTTTCCTCAAAGCCTATACCCTCATCTTGATTGTACCCTTTTGCCACCAATATAGGTTTATTTCTCATAATGGTACATGATTCATCTAATTTGTATTTATGGACCCACTTGGTACCTATGATTTGATGATCTCTAGGTCTAGGTACTAAAGTCCACATCTTACTCATCTCAAATTAGTTTAACTCCTTATTCATAGTAAGATCCCAACTTCCATCACTAGGAGTTTCTTTTAGAAGGTTTAATTTGAGAAATGAAAGCAAGATGAGATAAGTCTATAAGATGATATCTAGCGATTATTCTTGCCGGACATCACTTAGAATTTAATTTGGAGGATGGTTCTTCTTAAATTTTCAAACTTTTAAGATCTCCTCATCCTTCTTATCTCCCTCATTTGGTTTGATAATACGCTCATGAGAGGTGTGTTGGTGAGCACTCTTGTTTTCTTCAAGGATTAATTGCTCTAACTCCTTAGATATACCTACATCATCATCTTTAAGAACTTTCTTAGATACAATAGGGTTAGATTCATCAAACACACTATGTAAAGACTCTTTAAAAATAAGACTCTTCCTATTAAATACCCTGTATACTTTGCTAGTTAAGGAATAGCCAAAAAATTCCTTTATCCACATTTGAATCAAACTTTTTAAGTTATCTTTAGTATTCAAAATATAGCATCTACATCTAAAAACTTTAAAGTAACTAATTTTTGGCTTCTTCCTATTCCAAATCTCATAAATGGTTTTATTCAAAGTTGGTCTATGTAGACTCTATTTAAACTGTAACATGTTGTAGCCATAATTTTTTCCCAAAAATATGTAGGGAGATCATACTCATTTATCATAGTCTTAACTATTTGTAAAGTCCTATTTTTCCTCTCAACAAGCCCATTTTATTGAGAGGATCTTCTATTAGAAATGTTATGAGAGATACCATTATCCTCATAAAAAGGTTTCAAATCTTTCATTCTCGAACTTCCTACTACGGTCACTCCTAATCTTTCATTCTTAAAAGAGCTTTTGTTTTTTTCCCCTATTTAGAAAGCTCCATAAATCTTGTCCTTATTAAATTTTACCCTTGGAAGTTTATTGAAAAGTTATTTAGAGTTGAGGTTAGAGATAAGGTCCATGCTTGTATGTCCAAGCCTTTTATGCAAAATCCATACATTTTAACATCTTTATAGTTGCTAAATTGCCATTTTACATATACTTAATATTAGGTGTTGCATCACTCATTTATGCTAATATGAGAATATATAGCATGATTGTGAATTACTTTGTTAAATTTTTAGGTTTTTAAATCATGATGAGATTATCTAAGTCCATAAACTACTATAACAAAACACTTAACTAAAGTTACAATATGAAGATTATTTATTTCAAAGCTTTTGATGCTATCAATTGGAGCTTTATTCTAGCTTTTAGGATTTCCTATCTATTTTTTTTAATAAAATGTGAGAAATTGAAGATGCACAACATATCATTTAAGGATGATCTTTTGTTTTCATATATAGTTAACCATCTTTTCTCCTCGCCGTTGCTCACCCATCGTATGTCATCATCATCGTCTTCCTTTAATCGTCAGTTGAGGTAACATTTTATTCTTTGATTGTTTTTAACGACGTCGTTGAGTTTTGTTTATTACTGTGTTTTGTGTACTGCTTTAATTGTCATTGTCTTCTTTTCTTTGTTTTGGTTATCTTCTTTGGTCGTCAACTCACTCTAGCTCTATCATCTTCTTCCTTCAAGTGCCTTAATTACTTCTTTTGCGTGTTGGTTGAGGTAAGTAGGTTTTGTTATTTACTAGGTTTTTGTGTACTTGGTTTAATTTGGGTATTTGTTTGTGATTTGAACCTCCCATTTGAACTTGCTACATTTTTAATGTAAATGGCCTGCACCAACTGAAACTTATTTATGGTATGAACTTGGGTTTGTGGCTTTACATTTTAATTATTGTTAATCTAAATTTAAGTTTATGGTATGAACGTATATTTGTTTTATGATGGGATTGATAAATGAATGATTTTAGGGGTATTGAGGAACTTTAATATAGGATATTGGTTGAGTTGCTATTGAAATAAAGAACGAAGAAGAAATGTAGAAGTGTTATTTTTTTGTATATAATATGATGTATATCTACTTGTTTATATATTCTAAGTGACTTTAACTAAAAAAACAAATCAATTAAATATTACACAATATTAATGTACATAATTCTAGGACTTTGGAGATGGATGAATCATTAGTCTCTTGTATTTTAGTAATTTATTTTATTTCTTCATATTTTAAGTAGTTGAGCAATGACTACAAACCTTCCCATAATTCTGGAAATTTACATTGCTTACTTTGCTAGTATTTTTCTTAGGTTTTTATTGATTTATGCTGGAATTTGTAAAATTCTTATTAGAATTGCTACTTAGCACTTGAGCTCTTGTGGCTTAAATATTGTTGGTCATAATTTCACTAGTAGAAAGAAAAATCTGACAATTAAAAGTAGCTTCATGTCTTTATATACTAACACTTTTAAGATTTACTGTAGTAAAGTGAATAGCAATTAACGCAAGCTATTGTATTATAACTATGTGGTATATGTGCATTTTCAATAGGTTTGTGCTCCTCTGGATTGTTAAGAGAAACTCTATTATATTAGAAATTGGGAATTCCACTCATCAATTCCATCAAATAGGAGAGTTGGTGGAGTGAGAAGTTCATGTATTGATTTATGAACAAAGAAGACTCTTTAACATTTGACTCATATTAAATATACACAAAGTCTGCATATTAATCGAATTTTAAAAATTCCACGAGCCTAGAATTCTAAAAAGTCCACAAGCCTAGGAGTCCCAACGAGAACTTGTTTTCTTGATTCACAGGTACAAACAATGTCACATACCATAGTTTTGAAATCAATTGTAGGTGATTAATTCAATTGGTTAATACTTAGGGGATGTTATGTAAATTTTAGATGTTTTGTAAACTTTGAGGAACACAAAAGATGCTAACAATGGAATCACTATTTGAAATTAATAGTTTTGTAGAAATGAGTAATGTTAATGGATCTTGGATGTATAGACGATTAACAACTGATGGTTTTATTAATCTTGAGTTTGTTGACGGAGTTGAAGCTTTAATTCATTATGCATGTTCTTAACCTGCATATATGGATGGCCCAAAGATCAGATGTCCATGTAAAAAGTGCAAATATATTTGTTTCCTTCCTATTGATGAAGTGAATGGGCATTTACTGAGAAAAGAGTTTGTCCCAAATTATTTTGAGTGGACATGATATAGGGAATCATTGATTTGTAGCACCTCAAGGGGTAATGAAGTACAATCGCCAGTGAACTTAAATGAGTTTGAAGGGGGAATTGGATTTAGAATAAATAATATGGATGCAAATGAAAATCCTTACATGCAAATGGTTTATGATGCAGCCGGTTAAACATTTTAGGAAAATATAGAAAATCTTGAAGAAGAACCAAACCCACATACAAAACATTTGTTTAACTTACTACACTCATCTGACCTAGAATTATAACCAAATTGTGAGACAATGACTCAATTGTCTTCAATTGTTCGAACATTGAACATAAAGTTTGAAGGGCATATTTTTTATCGTAGTTTTGATAAAATTCTTAGATGGTATAATGAATCATTGCCTCCTGATCATACAATGGTTGATAGTTTTTACAATATGAAGAAACTTATTAGGGGTCTTAGTTTGCCTGTTGAAAAAATTAATTGTTGCAAATTAGGATGTATGTTATATTGGGGAGATGATGTGGAATCACAAGAGTGTAAATTTTGTCGTCCATCTAGGTTCAAGCCTAGAAAGCGTTTATGAAACAAAAATTAACACCTTGGAAGCAGATGTATTATTTCCCGCTAACTTCGAGACTTCAAAGATTATATACTTCTAATGTCACTACATCTTACATGAGATGACATAATGAACACGAACAGGAAGATGGAATAACGAGTCATCCATCAGATGCACTGGCATGGAAACATTTCAATGACACCTATAATGAGTTTACAATTGAAAGGTGAAATGTTAGGTTGGGATTGTCAACGGATGGATTCCAACCTTTTGGTCAATGCGGCTAGCGATATTCATCATGGCCAATCATAATTACTCCTTATAATTTGCCTCCATTGATGTGTATAAAAAAGGCATATATGTTTTTGACAGTGATTGTGTCAAGGCTTACAAATCTGAAGCATAAAATTGATGTATTTTTATAACTATTGATATCTGAATTGCAGCATCTTTGGGAATATGGTGTTAAGACGTATGATGTGTCTCTGAAACAAAATTTTTTGTTGAGAGCAGCTTTGATGTAGACCATTAGTGATTTTAACATATGCCATGTTATCTAGATAGAGCACATAAGGGAAATTGGCTTGTCCTTATTGTGGCAATGATTCTAATGCGTTTTATCTTCCAAACGGGAGCAAAACATGTTGGTTTGATAACCACAGGAAATTTCTTCCTCCACATCATCCATTTAGACAAAATAAACAAAAGTTCATTAAGAATAGGATAGTAAAAACACCTCCTCCGCCTTACAAAGCTAGTGAAGAGATATTGCAGGAGATTGAGGAATTAGGCTTGCTGAAAGTTACAGAATTTGAAGCTGATGAAGTTAATACAAGCATTAGTAAAAACTTTGGTTGGAGAAAGCGAAGCATCTTTTGGGATTTGCCATATTGGAAAACTAATTTGATACGTCATAATCTAGATGTGATGCGTACTGAAAAAAATATTTTTGACCATTTGTTCAATACCATAATGAACATTGAAGGAAGGACAAAAGACAATGCAAAATCACTAGCTAATTTGAAGCCTTTTTTTATAAGGAATGAGTTACATAAAGATCTTCGCATCGGTAAATATCCAAAAGCATGTTGCACTTTAGACAAAAAACAAAAGGAAATATTGTGTGAATGGTTGAAAAGTCTAAAGTTTCCTGATGGTTATGTTTCAAACTTGGCAAGGTATGTGGACATGAGGAAGTACAAATTATTTGGAATGAAAAGTTATGATTGTCATGTGTTTATGCAAAGGCTAATTCCAATTGCATTTTGGGAGTTGGTACCAAATAAGGTTTGGGAAGTAATAACAGAATCAAGTTTATTTTTCAAAAGTTTAACATCATCTGAAATTAAGTTGACTAAAATGGAAAAAACTAGAAAGGAAAATTCCAATAATTTTGTGCAAGTTAGAAGGGATTTTTCCTCCAAGCTTCTTTGACTGTATGGAGCATCTACCTATGCATTTAGCATATGAGGCTAAACTAGTCGGTCCAGTTCAATATTGATGGATGTATCCTTTTGAGAGGTAATTCAAAAAAATGATTGTAATTGAAGTAATAACATGTTTTAAAAACTAAATTGTAATAACCCTATTCGCTAATACAGGTATTTGCATCACTTGAAGAAAAATGTAAAAAACAAGGCTAAAGTTGTAGCGCCCCACTACCGTAGGGTATGTACCAAAACTCCTTGAGGGCATTCTGGTAAATAACCTATGATAATAGCACGCTACGATCAATCACTACATTCACTTAACATGGCATCATCTATTTTTATTCTGTTATGAACGTTATTAAGAAAGTCACAATATTTTAAAACCTAAAATTTCCTCATTTCATTTCATAAAATCCGAAGGTCTACAATGTGTCTTTCAATAATCCCTACATGTACATCATCATAGCCTAATACAAAAGTGCTACATGAAAGAGGAAATACACAAATTCTATCTAATCTATCCAAAACCCAACTGACCGACCTTTGAGCCATTTCTTCTTATTCCCAAAAGCAAAAGCATCCCTCGGTAGGTAAAGTCGCCCCTCGATCCTGAAAAATCAACGTTGCAATTTTGGTGAGTTTTGTGAACTCAATGAGGTGACCATCATCAATGGTTCACTCAATTCATGCATCACGTCCTTACGTATAACATATATTTCACAACTTTGCATAATTGATCACATATCACATTCTCACTTAAGAGTAAACGATTTTGCATTTCAATCAGTCAAACATACTTAATAAAATGCATATGAAATGCTTATGTGACTCCTTGTCAATTATTACGTTGTTGTGACCGAGTGCCTAACTATCCTGCATCTATTGTGGATATTGAGCTCATTCATACTGTCCCTTATCTGTTGGAGATACAGGGCTCATTTTACGTAGTGAACCTTTGGCTCTTAACCACATTTGGAGCTTTAAGCTCATTTTCGATGGCTACTCAAGTCACAACTCTCATTATCTAATCATGCATTCATGCATGGAATGCGTCTCTCATTATCAATCATGTTATGAAACATTTAGTTTGTCACATTCACATACAAGTAACACTTCAATATCTCATTCATATATCACAATCATCGAACCTTCATTGTCTAGAATCAATATAATCAATTCACATTCATTCAATAATTCAAGCATACTATAAAGTAAACAATTAATTGAGTGAGATCGTCTAAGTTACTCACTGGTTGCTCCCGAAACTACTGTCTGGAAGTTCCAGCAATGTCTAGAGGTTGATGTTCCAGTTGCTCCTCTATAACAAGCAATATACGTATATCACAATTTGGCACAATTGTAAGTGTTTAAAAATTCACATGTATGTATATGAAATATGCACAATGCATGTTCATGACAATCCCGAGTATTTATCCGTTAGTTTCATCACAAAATCAATCCTGTATCAAGACTCACCTAAGTATAATTTATACTTAGGTTTATACCTCAATAAAATCATTAAAATCACAATTCATAACTCATTGAATCACCTTCAGATTTTTCCTAAAAATTGACTTTCGGGTCTACTGTTCGGGATAATTTAGACAATGAAAATGAAGTAATTTGGTCATACTCTCTTAAATTTCTTCCTGTAACTATCCTCTAAACATTCTTTCTCATCTCAGACCATCATCTTACAGCTATTCTTCAACTCTAATTTCATTTTTTTGGTCATCTTTAAAAACACTCACATATTCACATATATGCATATGCCCATAGTGAAGAGAAACAGAACATATACAAAATCGTCTTTTATAAATTTCTAAACTAATCTCATATACATTTGTTTTATCAAGTCCAAAATCATTTCTACGCTACCTTATAACATTTTTATCATCAAAACCAAAAATCCACAGATTCACATTTTCATCTTTTATTCACAGTGAACATGAAAAAATTTCTATTTTTCTCTTATTCATGACAGGACAATAAATCACTATTTTTGTTTCATAAAATAACAACTCTAAAGGATTAATAAGATACTCACTTGATAAAACTCCAAACTCTTTAAAGACTCCAAGAAGCCCTAATTCTCATGCACCCACGTACATCATCTTGAAGGTGGTTTAGGCTAGGTTTTTCTTGAGGAAAAAGAAATAGATAACAAAGTTGGAGTAGCAAAAGGTAGATGAAAGCAAGATATAACTCTAGTGAAGGTTTCGGTGAATCAAAAGTCTATGAAGGAAAAAGCTTGCAGAAGATAGTTTTGAAGAAAAGAGTTTTGAGGAAAAGACTAAGTCAAAAAGTAACTTAGTCTTTCAAGTATAAAAGAAACGTGAAATGGGTCTGTTAAGTCAAGAAGACTTCACTTCTATTGATTTTGATGAAAGTCAAATAATAATAATAATAGAAGTGTGTGAACTATTTTGATGAATTTGTTAAGTGTGCAGATAAATATATATGGCACAATTCATCAAATCAAGATGATACTTAAGTAAAATCTGAATAAGATGAAGCGTCTAAGATGGATCAGACGAAGTGATTAAGTCTCAAATGATCAGACAAAGTGATTAAGTCTGAGATGGATCAGACGAAATGATTAAGTCTAAGATGGATAAGACAAAGTGATTAAGTCTGAGATGGATCAGATGAATAAATTAAGTCTAAGATGGATCAGACGACATGATTATGTCTTAGATGGATCAGACGAAGTGATTAAGTCTAATATGGATCATACGAAGTGATTAAGTCTGAGATGGATTAGATGAAGTGATTAACTCTGAGATGGATCAGATGAAATGATTAAGTCTCAAATGGATCAGATGAAGTGAATAAGTCTGAGATGGATAAGAGGAATTGATTAAGTCTAAGATGGATCTGACGAAATGATTAAGTCTCATATGGATCAGACAAAGTGATTAAGTCTGAGATGGATCAGATAAATTGATTAAGTCTAAGATGGATCAGACGAAATGATTAAGTGTGAGATGGATCAGACGAAGTGATTAAGTCTGAGATGGATCAGACGAATTGATTAAGTCTTAGATGGATCAGACGAAGTGATTAAGTCTCAAATGGATCAGACAAAATGATTAAGCCTCAGATGGATCAGACGAAGTGATTAAGTCTGAGATGGATTAGACGAAATGATTAAGTCTAAGATGGATTAGACAAAGTACTCGCATCTAAGCAAGTCGAAGTAATAGAAGAATGTACTAGAATGTCAGTTAGTTGGAGCTGGTTACAGGACTCAACTAATAACAGACTATAGCAGATATTAAAGATTCATATCTTAGAAGATTTAACACAATTCAACTTTACTCTACATGTCTCTAAAAGTTTCAATATCATCTTCTCACAAATTCTAAAGTAGTCTATATTTTTTTTCCAATATCATTATTCTTATTTCTATTTCCATTATCAATTTCGGTAATACCCCACTTGTTCAGAACTTTTTACTAAAATTCACCAAAAGTTCTAAATCACTAAATATATTTACCAAATCAGTCTTTCACATATAAAACCCACAATTCTAAAAAAAAATCACATTCCATATGTATAAATCAATTATACCCAGAATTCGTCAATGAATGCGTGTACAAATATTTTCATGTGTGCAAAAATTCAAATTCACGTGTGTGTATGCTAACAATATGCATAAGCATAAGATGCATTTTTCTTAATCTCTCATTGATCTCATATGTACCGTATTTTAGGTATCTAACCCTTAGTATGAGAACGGGATGTTACAAGAGTTGAAGGTTCAATATGTAATGCTTATTTAATGGACGAAGCTAGTACATTTTGTTCACATTATTTTGAGCCACATGTTCACACAAGATAGAGAAAGTTCCTCATAATGACGATGGGGGAGGAACGAGTGATGATGATGGTAAATTATCCATTTTCACATATCCTGGATGAACATATGGACGTTCAATAAGAAGAATGTTAACAAAGGAAGAAATTAAGGCTGCCATTGGTTATATTTTATTGAACTGTCAAGAGGTTCAACCTTTCATGTAGTAAGTTGAAATTGATTATTTGGGTTTTGAAATTTAGTTTTATTCATAACTGAAATACATAATAATGTTTTTAGATTATATAAGGAATTGTTACGCGAGCTAATGCTTGGCAAAACACAGGATGATATCAATAAAGAAGTTGGAAAACATTTTCCTCGATGATTCGAGAAATATGTAAGTTTTCACTTACAAATATTAAAATGATTGAATTATAAGATTTAAGTGTTCCAATGGCATTATAATGTTTAATATGATAATTTCTTTTGTGTAGGCCTTAGAAAATCTAATAAAAAACAAGTTCAGATGTGATCTTGCAAAGGGACCTTTGCGAACTATTAAATCGTATATGGTGTATTTCGTTAACGGATACAAATATCATGGTCATAGCATGATAATAATAAATCGTGGAGTTTGCATACAGGGAGAATTGATGGATTACTATGGTAAAATTATTGAGATACTCGAAATTGAGTACCCTGCATTGCCAATAAAGGAAAGTGTGATATTTAAGTGTGACTGGTTTGATCCAACTCCAAATGTTGATATAAAAGTGCATAGCCGATACAATCTAAATGAAATCAACAAGCGAAGAAGATTTAGACAATTTGAACCTTTTGTGTTGGCAATGCAAGCAATCCAGGTGTATTATGTCCCTTTTTCCAAGCTTACGACGAGATAAGTCAGATTGGTTGGCCGTTTGCAAAGTTAAACCTGGAGGTATTTTTTAATCATATGGAAAAGGAGAACAAAGAATTGAAAGTGAAACGTTTCAGGAAGATATTTATGAAATAAATGCATCTGTCATATATGACGATAATGAACCTTTGAATGAACCATCTAATGAATATGTTGAAATTTGATCTGGAGATGATGACAAGGGCCAGAGATCTGAAGAGGAGCCTGAGTTTGATTCTAATTCTTCAGAAAAAGAAGATGATTTTGATTTACAATTAACTGATAATAGCGACTAATTTGTGTTTGTAATTGAATATTATATTCAACAAATGAATTATTTCTTATTCAATATATTGTGTAAAATATTGAATTCAAATTGTTATATTTTTAGAAAATTTAATCAAATATGTATTTCAGGTTGAAATATGTCACCAAAGAGAAAATAGAATATAATGCGACTAAGGTTCAGACAACGATTCGAAGTTACTTATTGTCCAGGTGAAGCATCACATTCTATAGCTGAAACTGAATCACCTCCTCCCCCTCCAGCTACTACACTTGCAAATGAGGCATCACCTTTCGTACTTGCTGCTATACCATCCACCACCCCTACATCGTCCACTACCCCTATAACAACAGATATCAGGGGTAAACGATGCGGATGAAGGAGGCGGTCGCCAACTTAGAGCTGAGGGACCTGATGGAAGAATTTACATCACAATTGTCAATAACCTGTAAGTGAAAATATATGAAACACTATATGTTTATAATTAAGTTATAGGTTTAAATTTTAAAAATGGTATAAGATTATTTATGTTTATATAAGGTTGATTCCGTCTGGACCGTGCTCAAGAAACATGACATCCAATTTCGAGGAAAAGATTGATCTTCAGGGTTATGTATAGAAGAATATCCCTCAGGTCACAAAGGAATTTTATTATCAGGAGTTTGAGGTACAACAAAAAATTATTTTCTTTTTTCAATTGATTTTTATACATCAAT
>JAOTAX010016806.1:0-12360 GCA_025629825.1 Erythroxylum guanchezii
ATTATGAACCACAATCCAATTTTGGCTTAAAATAACCCTATATTCCCTTTGGAGCCAAGTTGAGCCTAAGTAAAATCCCTATTTCTTTGGCACCCTCATTTAACCAAGCCATAAGCTAAGCATTCCCTACCTTTCTTATGGAAATGATTATTTGGGAGTAGGATATGTTGGGGGTTGAAAACAAAAAAACAAAAACAAAAAAAACAAAAAAAAAAGAAGAAAGAAAGAAACAAAAGAAAGAGAGAAAAAAGAGCAAGCAAGTGAGGATTTTACAAGTTATTGCCCCTAGCATACAAATAACTGAGTTTGAGGGAAAGTCAATTATTTGGAACCTGGGAATTCATTGATATTGAGTTAAGTCTTGTGATTGTTACCGTTTTCAATAACATGTTGTAATGTTTGAGTTTTGTCGTCCTATATCAACATCACCACGTATACCCCTTCTTGTGACATAATGATGTTGTTAGTTCCCTAACAAGCTTGACATGATGATATACGTACCAGCCAACAATGTATACGAAGTGATGTTGGTAATATAGTCCTAATGTTCCTATAGTCCTTAAGAAGAAAAAAAAAAGGCTTTCCTCCTTGTTTCCATAGTTTTTACTTGCTCTAAAAAAAAAAGGAGATCCCTTATACTTTCCTATTTCTTAAATAATTGTTTCCATTTCATTTGAGCTTTTATTATCCTTTTCCTTGTTCTAAGCTGAGTTTAAACCCCAACAACTCCATTACAACCCTAATAAGACCTTTTGATCCTTTGAGAAGAGTGCTAAAAATTAGTGGAGATGGGATGGAGAATTTTTGCCTATGGGATTGGTTAATTTAATAATACCTTTAGAGTCTCTTGGGTTGCAAATTGCCTTTAAGTTTATTTGGCTTTTCTCTACTCTTGTGAGTTGGTTGGTTTTTAATTAGACTTGAATCAAGGAGTCTGTGTTTGAGCGAGCATTGGTATCCTTGCACTATGAAGGTGGGTATGGTTTGATAAGTGGCTAAAGGTAAATTTTAATTGGTTACTGCAATTCTGAAAATTCCAATTGTTGAGTGCTCCTTAATCTATTTTGAACAGTTTTCTTAATTTTGCTTAGGGACAAGCAAAAGTTTAAGTTTGGGGGTATTTGTTGAAATCATTTTCGCATTAAAAAGAGTGGCATTTTTCTCTTAGTTTCTGCATACAGTCATTAGGTTTTATACATATTTTGCCTGCTAAATTGTTTAGTTAATCTAAATCTGCATTTATAGTGGTTTCTTGGTTATTTGCTCCTTTAACTTTAACCCATAAGGATTTGTGGTTTATCACCTAAAGACCAACAGCAGAAAACTGCCGCACTAGAAGCAGTCCAAAACGCAGGAAGGAAAAGAACAAAACGCAGAAGCCAGCTAGGAGGTTTTAATTTTAGAGGTCTTAATCTTACGAGAGGAGACACATCAAAACGTTGCCGCAGAGGGAAGTAGAAGGAGCATCATTAAACGACAACACAAGGAGGGTAGAAACGTAGGAGGGCTAGGTTTTAAACACTTGGAGGTTTTAACTGAAGGGGAACAAAAAAAAAATTGTCACATCTCGCTAGAGTGAAGGCGGGCCAGGGGAGAGCTACAGTGCGTGAATGAAGGGGGGAGCACCAAAACGACGTAGCAGCTGGAAGGCTTGACGCGACAGTGGAGGAGACCCACCACGCAGTTGATGCACCATTAGGAGACACGCAGGAGGCCACCACGCAGAGACCATCGAGACGCTTCATCAGGGGCAGCTGGGACCAACACACACACCACACTGAGGAAAACCACAAATGTGGGGACGCATGCACGTAGCAACAGGAGATGCACGCACAGTGGAGGAACGACACACGCGAGACGCTGAAGCAAGGAGACACACCAATGCACGTAGAAGGCTGACGCACGCGAGCTCCAAGGCTGACGCATCAAGTTTCTTGGAGGCACACTGGGAAGAGACGCACGCACAAAAGGGGACATAGAGAGGAATATTCTAAACCGCATTGTCCTCTGTTTTATATCTGTTTTTTTTTCTCTCTTCCTATGTTGTTTGCTGATGCTGATTTCTGTGGTCTTCATCCTATTATAATTGAGTAGCTTCCTCAAAGCTTCAACGTTGGGGCAAGCTTTTAGCTCATTTTTTTGGATTGAATTTCAGTTGATTTATGAGTATGGATTTATAGGTTTGATTTCTTTGTTTTGATATTAATTTTGCTGGTATTGTGTTTGGCCGACCATTACTCGACATAAGTTGTTAACTGAAGAACCGATAGGCAAAAATTGATAACGAAACTCCAAAACAACGAACTTATAAATTTTATAATTAGACATAGATTGAATTTATAAGAGAAAACCAGGTTAGCAAAGATCTTAATGGGTTATGCTTGATTGCTAGGCTACGATAGTAGACTATGATCATTGCATAATACTCCTTTAATACTTTGAAAAAGGATCTAAGAAACTCTAGGCTCAACCTTCTATCGTCCGGAATTCGCCTCATAAATTGATTTAGGTAAAGTCCATAGAAAACGCCAAAAGCAGAACCCTCCTTGAAGCTCACCACATTCCATTCGGATAAATCCCTTGAGACATTCATATCTTAGTTTAGTATTGGTTTTATTATTTTTGATAGTTAAATTCCTTAATTTAATTCCTCATTCTTACACAACTGCTTAATCTAATTAATTGAGTAATCCAAACCTAGTACTTACACAATTACTCCCTGTGGGATGACATTATACTATACTACTTGAGACCCGTGAACTTGCGGAGTTGCATCACACCGTAGTCGTACAAGTATCCGACTTCTAACAATATCCACAAAATAAATTGAGAGAACTCTGTAATTCTTATAGAGACGTTTAATTGAATGAGCGATAGCTCATTTAAAGCTTAAGCCTATTTATAATAGGTTCAGGACATTTTAATAATTTAATTAAGAATTGAAATTCTAATTTCAATTAAAATTTAATTAGAATTATAAATAATTTTAATACCAATTATGCCTAAATAAGATCCAATATCTCATATTAATCTATATTTATTAAATATTTCATATTTAATTATAAAGTTTATCAAACTTTGCAATCAAGTCTAACTTGATTAAAATAATTTACTCTCTTCAATATGTTCTTTATATAAGGCCTATTATGTTCCCAAATATGTTGACAATGGATGTAAATTATAATATTAAATCATATTTATGATTAGATAAATTAAACTCCTTTAATTTTTTTAAATTTTCTAACTAAACAATTTATATTCATAAATCAATATTGACATCTAGCAACACATCATGACCACCTAAATATTTAGAAATGTCAAAATAGTTTTGACTAACCTTTCCATGCATATTTTTTTTGTATAATTCAATCCTTTCATTATACAATGTTTCAATTAGATAAAGAGCATGAAATTAATATTTACTTTATTTTGAGTCCAATCATATTAGTTTTTTGCCATTAGCTGTCGATTCAATTAATGACATTTGTAAACTATTTAAAAAATGTTATTTACTCTGGTCAAGGATTTCTCAAATCAATACTAATTGAGAACAACAAAACATTCTCTCTAATTACTTTAGGTAATGAATTATCTCTTGATTACTCAACTACCTTCATGTAGTTCATGCTTCAATAACTACCGCCTGAACTATCCTGAACTAGAACAAGTCATTAGTAGTATTAAAACGTAGCAAACTTTATACAAGATAACTTTAAAGACCTTAAGTCAAAGAATCACTTATACAATCATCACAATGAGAATTTTTATAGACATACTATTGATGTTCCAAATGGATTTCTCATATGGGGTCAATTCAGTGAACTTATTCTCTAACAAGCACCCACATATTTGTTTATCTCCATACTTTAGCCTATGAGATCGACTACTTCTTTTATAAGGAAAAACATAACGTGTGCTAGTCTTTTTACGTTCTATTAATGTCCAGTCTTAATATAACAATGACTAGAAACAATTTACGGATAATACATAAATGCAACATGAATCTCATAATTATAATCTCATCATAATTTCATTTACCATGTATATCTTATGGACTTTATCATATAATCTAAATATGTACAAGATAAATAATGTCTTTAAATTATTTTGTCACTTAACTACAACCAACTGATTGGTTGTAGGGTATAAACCAACAATTTTTCACTTACATTAAGCCAATCGTTTAAGTATCTTATACCATATCACCATATGACGATCATGCTACTGCTGGCACAGTACAAGATTCTTTATCGTGAGCACTTGCTTAAATCTTACAATTTTCATCTTAATTATCATCATAATTAAGAAATTTTTTCCTAAATACATCATTGGATCTTTGATGAGACCTTAACTCCTTTTACATGTCTAATTGCTCTAATGTTCCATAGTACATTACTGTTTTGAACAATGCAAGAAACATTATGTAGTTTAATATCAAATTAATCATTTCCACTAAATGAAAAACGTATTATAACTTAATTAGCAACTATTGCTATGTTGGAACATTTCCAATCATAAAACGATATTATTCTAAGTAAATAGACCTTAATCAGGATTTACTTCTAAAGTTAATATCCTAATAGCCATGAACTCAAATATCAACTCATATATATAACAATGGATATCTTTAATACTTCACAAGTATTAAATATCTCAAGTACTAAACATCTTTAATACATTATCTATATACTTGGACTTAGAATACGCAAACAACTTCTAATTTATATCTATAAATTTAAGTCTCATAACTAAGTTGTTTTCTTTTCATATCCAACAAGACTTGTTTTTGCATAATTATATTTTTAACAATTAAAAGATTATAATTATTGTTCTTTCTATGAGCATTATGTCTCAGCGTACTCTCATTAAAGAGGATAACTATACTTCTACTAACTTTTTTGTAGACATGATAAGTTCACAATCATCTACAAAACTAGCTCTTTAAATTCATCATGATAGTGAATCTTTCAATATCTCGTAGCCTTTCAACTATACATCAAATGTATTATCATAGGCACTACTTCCAATTGGATGTATTGTTATGAGATTTGAACTTTTCAAATTTCATCTACTTATCCTAAAAACCATTATCTTATAAATACATATTGAAACAAATAATTTGTTCAATAGATCTGTAAGATTATATCCAATCTTTTGGATATCTCATAACCTTTTTTAATCCAATTTAATTCTAAACTTAGTTGATAATACATGCTTCAACTAAGCATCACATCCTTAAATCATTAAATTTGACTCTTTGAAAGACTTAGCATTTCATACCTAATATGAAATTTTGCTAATTCATCTAATTAGAACAATTGAAGGTAAGTCGTTGTATTAGACATCGATATAGAAGAAATAAAAATTGCATTATACAATATCTCATATTGTATATTTCTTCTTATATAAAACCATACTCTTATGAATTTTATTTGTGAAGGTATTTACAAAAAAATCTCATTCCCTATAAATAATCGAAAATCTAAAACTTTCTACAATGTTCTCATTGAAGTGCTTCAGCATTCTCAATGCTTAAATTTTACATAAATTTTAAATTAAACTTTTCAAAATTTTAAATCATTATTTTATTTAATACACATGACAATATAACATGAAGTCATTAGTAATTTAATGAAATATAAACATTATTCTTTTATGAATTGTTATTCCATGTATTTTCCATCCAATACATCACATGTATAAGATTTAATAATTTAATACTATTATCATTTTTTCACTAAAAATTTATTTGGTTATTATTTAACTAAACAAGTTTCACAAGTTTTATACGATTTATAATCAAAAGGATACATATATCTTTGTATGTAATTTTATGATTCTCGTTGTATTAATTTAACTAACTTGGTATAAAACGATAGTCTGGTTTATGCAACTTAGCATTTTCCTCATAAAAGCAAATAATTTATGAGCTTCTCCAAATTCAAGGATGATGAACCTTTGGGACGAGTAGCCTCTTCTGCCAATCTTTTCCACTCCATCGTCCTGTTTCTCAGTTCCTTACCTTTCTCTCCTTCCATCAACTCCTTTACAATCGCAGCCAAATCATCTCTCTTCACATCATTGTCAATCTCCATTCCAATTCCCCATTCAGCACAAGCATATCTACAGTTGGTAGGTTGCTCGCCGATGAACGGCCAACAAAGCAAGGGCATGCCTGCAGAAATGCTCTCAATAGTTGAGCCCCACCCACAGTGTGTAAGGAAACCTCCTACTGAAGGGTGGTTGAGGACTTCCTCTTGTGGATACCAACTAGCTATGAACCCCCTCTCTCTTGTTTCTTCACTAAACTCTGGCGGCAATATTGCAGAATCACCAGCTACTATATCAGGTCTTATTATCCACACAAAAGGGTAGTTGCTTTTAGCCAGTCCCATTCCGAATTCAATGAGTTGTTCTTTTGTCAACACTGTTAGGCTTCCAAAATTTACGTAGAGCACCGAGTTGGGTTCTCTATAATCGAGCCATTGAAGACATTCTGGTTCTTCTTTCCATAGACTATATCCAATTGAACTCAAATAATTTTCCTGTATTTGATTGAGAAGTAATTCAAGAGGACCAATGAAGTGGACAGAGTCATACATAGTTGGAAGAGTATCCAGTAGTTCTGGCTCTAACGCTTCAAATGTATGGAAAATGGCGGCAGGAGCTTCAAATGATCTCTTAATTGATTCCACGATGAATCGAAAGCTGAGAGTATCACAATCTGTTGTGCGAATGAATGTTGAAAGATCTCGTAAACGCATATTTTTCATTCCTGGAATGAAGTCTATGGCTTGGTCCAAATAGCCATTTGTTAGATAAGTTTCATCTGCAAACAAATCAAGCACCCTTAATCAAGCAAAATTTTTATTAAAATTTACAACAAAATTAGTCGTTAGCACACACTCTTTTAGCTGAATAATAGATAGGAACACGTCCCAGCCAATTCTCAAAACATATAACTTTGTATCAAAATTTGAACTAATTCCAATATTGCAATATTGAAAAAAAAAATCATATAAGAAAAGAAATCATAAGATAGCTTTAATCATGAGTTATATAATTTTCATATGAGTTCACATTTAGTACTAAGAAAATTAATGATTAATTATCTCAAGTTCTTCTTGCTTATACCTTTTAGGGGTAACAGACCACTTTCCTGGAGTACACGACCCGAATCAAAGCCCATGAAGCCACTGGCAGAGAGAGTGAAGAAAACTGCAACAGGAAGACCCAGCTCTTGTGCTGCTGTAACGGCGAGTGGTGACATGAATCCATCAGAGACTATGCAAGTCACTGGTGGAACATTGGAATACACTTCATCATTGGACTTGGAAATCAGGCCATTAAATGATGCCAAGTAGTGACCCTCCAAGATGGCCGTGGAGAGTTGATCCACATGTTGGAGGACGTTAGTATCAGAAGGAGGAAGACCATCTGGTATGAATTCAAACCGAAAATCCGGCAAGCCATCCATGGACTTAGGACCTCCGGATTCAAGTAAACGTCTGTGGTTAATCTCAAGGTTCACGAATGTTATGCAGAAGCCTCCGTGGTGGAGTAGCTTTGCTAGTTTAAGCATAGTTTTAATGTGGCTCTGAGGTGGATATGGGATGAAAACTGCATGAGGTTTAGGAGATACAGCTTTGGTTCCCATCTCTTACGATCTATATCTCTGCTCTCATGGCAATTCTACAGATACGGCTTTTCATTTATAGGAATAGCATAAGCTGCCATTTTCAGATGGTGAGCCAGTGGTGCACATGTAGTTTGTTAGGAAGATAACTTCGACCACAATATAGATTTTGTTGGTAACCTCCTAGGCTCTATGATTAAAGAGAAAAGACATGACTTTGCGTATCTTCATCCACCTTCGGGTTGTAACTCACATATCCTCGCGGATATGTTTGGGGGCTGATCCCCGCAATTAGGCATGTAATCACGATTTTCTGCCTTGGAAAAAAAAAATCCAAAGTGAATAAAAAGAGAAGATATGAATTTTGTTATAAATTTCGGTATGAGTATCTATTTATCCACCAAAATTTATAAATCTTGTTAAATTTGTGAAATCAAGAGCTTGTGTACACTAAGTAAATTTGTTATTAACCTACTGTCTATTTGTTTTTATTTTTACTTTCAAATTTAATTAAGAAAACCTGTTTGTATGAGTTTTTATTTTTTTTTCAAAATTTATGAAAAATCACAAAAGTTATTTTTATTTTTTATTTTTTTAATAATCTGATTTAGTATCAACTAAATGTATAAAAATCTGATTTAATATCTAACTATATTTAAAATAAATATTAATTTCTAAATAAAATTGAATTTCTAAATCACTTATTTTAAAAAATAAAATAAATTTGTTGATAATTTAATAATAAATATTATATAAGAGATTAAATAAAATTTATTTTTAAAATTTTATCTAATATATAATTATCATAAGTAATAAATTATAAGCGAAAAAATTCTATAAATGATTATAAGTGAGAGGGAGATGATTACAATTTCCAATCAAATACTCCCGGCCGTTTGGCCACTTTCGAAAAAAGTGCCGGCCACTTTCCAAAAAAGAAAAAGACATTGTTCTCCACGTCCAAGTCCAACCTATGCTCTCGTGCAGCTGATAAGGTACGTTAGAAAAGGATTGCTGAGTTTGAGTAAAAATTTGACGCGGAACTGTTGGAAAAGGACTGCTGTGAGTCAAAGTTTGACGTGGAACCATTTGGTTTTAATTTGTTTGCTTATTGATATTAATATAATTATATTTTATTATTGATAATAATCAAATATTAAGTAAAAGTAATACATAAATCAAAATCTAAGAGTAATTAAATAATTATTTTTATTTTAATAACTTATAAAATATTTGTTAATATCTTTTAATTATTAAAAGTGTTATTATTTAAAATTTATGAATTTTAATATATTTAAATTTTAATTATATTTATTAAATAATTATCATTTTAAAATTATTTTATTTTCCAAAATAATTTTTTTAAAAATTAATATAAAGAAAAAATCAATTCAATAATAAAAAAATATTTTAGTCATAGCTCTTATTAGGAATTAACATTAGATAATTATAGATTATATATTAATTAATAATGAAATCAGATAAAGAGACAAAGAGAAACTAATTTTCTGATTTTTATAAGTTAAATAAATTATAAAATATGAAAAAAAAGAAAATAAGTAAAGAATAAAAACCAAAAAAAAGAAGAAAAAGTTCACGTATTGCACCAAGCTAGATACATCACGTTTCACCTTCTAAGAATGTGATTACTGAAACACAACTTACCTGGTTAAAGAGGTGATAGAATCCCACCGAGCATTGAAGAATCCCATGAAGAAGAGTTCTTGAGGGTTCTTCAGCTTTGAACCACATAGTTTCAAGAAGGTCATGACACTTGTAGTATTCTCTCTCATTGAACAAAGCCGCTGCTTCATTGAAGCTGGCGTTCCTTTCATTATCATCATCATCATCATCAATTCTAGGATGATACCGGTATGTAATACAAAAGGAGTTAGAACTAGTAATTTGGTGTAAAGAAGAGATGATAGGTAGAGATTTTTGTTTAACGTTGGTGTAGTAATAATTTGAAAGAAAAGAGAACGTTGTCGATTTCGTAGTGACAAGATATGGAGGAAACAATTTTAGAGCAGTTGCCATTTTCAACTTCGTTACGGCTTTCTGATTCTCTCCAATATTTACTTCTTCTGTGATATTGTTCGAGTGGTTTATGTTACTTTGGCTTTGCATGTTCATTGATGTGGTCAATATTTCTGGATTATTCAATCTATTTGTGGTTAATATTAAAGACTCTTTATATCTACTATTGCTGCTACATCTTAAGTAGACTTAAGCTCTTGTCGAAACATATTATAGGAGATAAATATTTAATGAGTGTATTATAGTATAATATAAATGTATAGAAATGTGAAATTTAAAAAAACAAAGGTTAGGAAGGTAGCAAAGGTATCAATTGGTTGTCATGAGATTGTATGTACTGTGAGAAGTCATTGGGTGGTATGGGTTTTAGAAACCTCCGATGTTTTAACACTGCTTTTTTGGGGAAACAAGGGTGGAGACTTATGTTGACACTAACACTCTTTTATATCAGGTTCTCAAAGTTAAATATTTCCCTCGTGAGGATTTTTTAACAACTCAGTTGAGTTCCAACTACAACATAGTTTGGAAAAGTGTATTGTTCACTCGAAAAGTGTTGTTAAGGGGGGTGAAGTGGAGGAGGGTATGGCCAAAGTATCTATGTTAATCGGGATCCTTGGATTCCAAAGGAGGTGGGCTTCCGTCTAGAAGAAGGTCGTTTGGCAATTCATGATGCTATGAGGGTAAGTGACTTAATAAAAAATGGGGCGAGGAGATGGGACTTTAAGAAGTTGCTTTCTTTTTTCAATATTGATGATATGAATACTATCCTAGGTATTCCACTGAACATTAGCCCCAAACCGGATAAAATCATGTGGACTTGTGATAGAATAGGGATTTATTCGGTTAAAAATGTTTATTATGAGGCTCTTGAGGTTTTGGGTGGTAGTGGGTAACGTTTGCATGGGGTTGTACGGAAGAAAATATGGTCTCTTAATGTACCTCCAAAAGTTCGTGGTTTCCTGTGGTTATGTTGTCGTGGAGTGTTACCAACTAAAGATAATTTGCAACGAAAAGGGGTGGATGTTGAATTGAAATGCTTGTTTTGCAATGAAAATGAATCCTTGAAGCATGTGTTCCTTGAATGTCCTACGACTGTGGAGTTATGGCAGTTAGCGGGATTATTTCTAATGTCTTTTATGTCAACTTTTCAGGACCTTTTTGCCCATGTTATTGAGACAGCAGGAAGAGATCGTGCCGCTAGAGTTGGTACTCAAGCATGGAAGCTAGGGTCAGCAAGGAACGAAAAACTATGGAATGATAAATGGGTAACACCACAACAAATTCATGTTCAAGCTAATTCTTACTACTTGGACTTCAAGGAGTTGCTGTCAGTCGGGGTTCCTTACGCTGCTAGTTCCAATTTGCCGCTGATTTTTGGACAGTAGTAGTAACAACGCCGTCCTCTAGTTGGTTGGCATTCATTGATGGCTCGATTTTTGTAAATGTTGGTTGTCTTGGTTTTGGCATTTTGTTTGATCTGGATGGTGAAGGCTATTTTTCTTTGGCAATTTCTGGTTATGATGAAGGCAATGGAGGTCCTGAGATTGCGCCTCCGTCAGTGCTAGCTATTTGCTCATGATGATATGCTACAAGCTAGTTCTATTTTTATTGATAGGCAGTTCCTTGTTCATGCTTTGAATTCTAGTTCTTTGGATAATTCTTATTTTGGTCTTATAATTTCGGCTTGTAAGAATATTTTATGTACTAGGGACAATATCTCTGTCTCTTGGGTTAGGCGTTCGAGGAATAGGGGTGCCCACTCTCTTACTAGGGCATCTGTCCTCTATAGTTGCTTTTATGTTTGGGTCGACTGCCTGACTGTGTCTTGGATCATTATTCCTCGACTTAATATATCATACTCTCTTTCAAATAAAAAATCACCACAAGTTTAGAGATTTTTTTTTGGGTACAACCATAGATATTCAACATATAATATAATATCGATGATTTTGTTACGATAACCTTACCTTTAACTAGTAGAAAGATACTATTCACATTATTTTTGAATCAATTCAACTATTCTACTACTTACAAAAAATACAACTACATGTATTTTAATTTAAATTTATTAAAGTATCTTCAAAATATATAAATTTTAAATAAATTTGATTAAATAATTAAAATATATTTAAAATAAAATTTAGTTTTTAAATTATTTATTTTAAAAATAAAATTATTTATTGATAATTTATTAATAAATATTATATAAAAGATTAAAATAAATTTAATTAATTAAAAATAGTTTATTTTAAAGTTTTATCTAATATATAATTATCATTAATATTAAAAATACAACTACATTTATATTTGAGATATCATTCTTTGGAATTGTTCAATGCATTTAAGTTCTACGAAATCAGCACTTCTTTTGTTCGTTTATTTGTGGAAGTGGACCACTGGTACACTTAGGTTCTATTTCCTTAATAGGATGACAACTATATTATGGCTGAGAGAATAATTGAGCGTCATTTACTTCGACCAGACTTTTCATTTTTTGGACACTTTTAGACTCGATAATGTTACATTATCTTTTATTAACATATCTTTCAATCTACAGCTCTGCCTAGACGCAATACTACACGCACGGCTTTCTATTGAAGTAGCGTGGTTGCTCACTTCCCCCTTGGCGGGGCCGCTAAGTACCTGATTTATATCTTCCCAAGTGCTTCGTCAGGCTGGGATGGGGG
>JAOTAX010016849.1:0-12356 GCA_025629825.1 Erythroxylum guanchezii
AGTCACCACCAAATACAACAGTTTTACCTCCAAAAGGCTTATCAGAGTCCATTATATCTTGAAGTAAGCTGTGAAATGCTTCGACGGCTTCTCGTTTTGCCATCGAAGCCTCATCCTATAAAATAAGGCTAGATTGAAATATCAATTTTGCAACACTGCTTTGTTTGCTCAATTGACAAACTCTTTGCTTTGAAAAATCAAAGGGGATTTTAAATTTTGAGTGAGCCATCCTACCCCCAGGAAGAATTGAGGCTGCAACGCCTGATGTGGCGACAACAATTGCAATATGTCCTTGTGATCGCAAATTTGCAAGAACAGCTCGATACAAGAAAGTTTTTCCTGTTCCTCCAGGACCGTCGATAAAATAACTTCGATTCGTTGAAGTGAAAACTGAATTCATTATCAAATCAATTATGTGTTTTTGTTCAGTGTTTAGTTTTGACTGTAATAATAGCTCTTCTCCATCAATCTGTATATTCATCTCACTTTGTACTTCCTTAGTTTTCCGTTCCCGATAATCAGTACGAAACTCATGTTCAGTGAAATGATAATCAGCTAAGCTTTTCCCCATTTGTTCTAGAGATTTATTGATATCTTTAAGAGCCATTTTTATAATATCATCAGGTGTATACATATTGCAGGAAGAATGAGCATATAGGAAGTCAGAACACAGGTCGTCTCTAAAAGTTTCCCAGAGGTCTTTAGGATTTGTTGGGGAACAATGGAATAAGAGTGTAGCAAATAAAAGTTTGAGGGATGTTGGCATTTGAAAGATCACAGCTTCCTAAAGTGTTTCTTATATGTAAGAGTCAGATGTTAGCAATCCTAATTATAGTGCAGCATCTCTGAAAGAGTTCATTTTCTGACCATCAACAGTTAAGTGGTGATCAAACGATGTTGGCGCTTTAACATTTGCGAGCAGTAATCTCAAGTAATACCTTTCACCTTCTCGAGGATCAACAGTAACTAATCGTCCTATGACTTTTCTCTGGCTTCTTTCCGACCAAGTTTTTGTTTTTCGATTCCAAACAAAATGTTGCAGGAAATCTCTATACAGACATTTCATTTCTGCAACCTTTTGATTTGTTGAATTGGTCTTGAAGAATTCTGTGAGCATCGTTTTCGAGAAGTCAATATTTCTTAGTAAATAAGACAAATTAGCATCTTTTGCAAAGGAAACAGATTGTTGATCTGGAAGGTGAATTTGTAGTATATAGACTGATGGATTAATTTCTGCTAGCCGAAATTCATATATGCGCCATAAAGCTCCGGGGGGTGAAATCCAACGACATTCTTGGAAATTTTTGATTTCGTCAATATTACTTGCGTTTTCTTGGTCGCCGATGCTAAAGCTTACAAGGTCATGGCCCTTAAATACGTATTTGTATAAGTATTTAACAAGCTTCACTGTTGAACATATTTCAACGTTAATGTGGCAATCAAGTAACATCAGAAGGTACGGGTTATGAGGAACGACCCATCTGTTATCAACTTCATGTCTGCAAATTTTGACCTTTCTCCCATTATCTCTTCGTCTATAGCACGGATAACTGTCTTCTCCATGGACAGTGAAAGGAGTAAAATCCTTGGGATAGCGACTTTTACATGTACCATTTCTCATGCAAGGACAATGTTTGTTGATAAAACCACAAGGACCGTGGATCATATGCTTAATGACAAGAGAATATAATCTGGAGTTGTGATCAGGATCAGGTATTTTAGCCGATATTATCTGATCGTAGGAATTTGGATTGAGGAACTTAAATTGTGGCTGAAGTATTAGCAATAAATAAGCATGAGGGAATCCCCGCTTTTGAAATTCAATAACGTAAACAAATGCTGCGATATCTCCAAAAATTTGTTTCTTTATCAACTCATTTTTGAGAATTTCAAATTTAGCTCTGAACACTCTGGACAATAAATCCGGTCTGTCTTAGGCCTTTTCATGAAATTTAAGATTCTCTTGTATTTCTTTCCATATAGGGTTGCAAGTGATAGTGAGGAAAATATTTGGTTTCCCATATTTTTGTACCAGAGTCATTGCATCCAGATAACGGCATTTCATGTCCCTTGGGCCACCGATAAAGGAAGCTGGGAGAACGATTCGGCGGCCAATTGTAGAGGCTTCAGTTTGGCCAATGTTAATGCTATCTAAAACACCTTGCAAGATTTCTGACCATATCTCATTTTGTTTTTTTCCTATGGAAGTCAAGTCGAAATGTTTCAATCTTTATATAACAACCGACAACGAATTGTTATAGTAGTCTTAAACTGTGGAGAAGCATGGATTCGTCATAACTTCTCATCTGAAGTCGATAGCAGTAATACTCTCTCGCAGTTACTAGACCATGTTTGGAGTGTGTTTCTTGAGCAACTAGTAATAGTAAGGAAAACATGGTAAATAAATTTGCGTAATTAGATAATATTTAGGAAAATACCGAATAAGCAGACAACTAACCTATGTTTTCGAGAGCAAATAACTCAGGTGGTTCAGTAAAAGTGGAGAAAGGAACAGTGCTTATCCCATCAGAAAGATCGGTGGCGTTTCTTTGTGGAATTAACCGCTTAATGCCATGATGCCATCCTGATTCACCCCGCGGAAATAAAAGTGGATATTGAAGCAGGTCATAGCATGCATAATAAGATTGAATTCTATAACTCGGACCTGAGTGAGTGTAGACTTGGATATGAGGAGATTTATCATGTTCTTCGTCGTCAGTTTCAGTCCATATAGTTGCTACTTGTGATGTTGTAGGAAGATTGTAAACGCGTTGATCAAGACCAGGAGAACATCTGAGAACAATTTGGTGATTTTCAAGCGATGGGATATCTTTAAGACTTTGAAAAAACCTAGCATAAGGGTTATCTTGAAGAATCGTCATAATGAGCCTCAATGTATTTTGACGAAGTTTATCAGAATTGGTGACCCTTTTTTGTAGTTCTTCATCAGTATCAAAGAAATAAAGTTGGATTCCAGATACCTTATCGCCTGTTGGCAGTAAAGAGTGAAGGAAGTGATAAACTTGCCCTTGAACACGGAATGTATAAACTCCCTTTGTGTTTTTCGTGAGGTCACGATCATATCTCGCTCCATAGGAAGTGAAAGCTAAATTGTTATTGTATGTACGAACATTTTTTCTAAAATGTTCTGATTCTTCGTCACTATTTAGAAACAAAGATTTTAAAGAATAAGGCATTTCAGGAGCAACAATCGAAATTTCTCCCGACGAGCAACAGAAGGATGGAGGTTCAAGATAAAATCGTTTTGCGTTGCAATATTCATAATTTGGAACAGAATGAAGCTGTTGAGGTTCAAGAGGTAAATTCTGCAAGCAAGCTAACGTTGAAGCAAAGGTGCAACGATTTACCCCTTCAAACATATAAGAAGAAGATTATCACTTTGTGGAGTAGTTACATCAGAAATAGTTTTCATGCAGTTAAAAAAAGGTACCTTCGTTAATGTGATCAGCATCGATATCAATATATCGGCGATGTATTTTTTGAAAAGAGGGTTCATGAGTTGGAAGTTCACTGGTGGAAGGTTCGCTAGTAACGAGAGAATCGTTACGTTGGCGAGTAATTCTTTGGTCAACTATCGATGAACTGGAACTTCTCTTTTTTGCAGCTTGACTTTCTCAACGTCGCCGTAATAATTCTTTTTTTTTATCATTTGCCATTTCAGCATATTTTTGATATCTTCTAGCATTTCTATCCATATTTAAATACCTGATCGATCGGCATGATATGAGCATGTTTGATCTATCCATTGATGATGTTTGATAATAACATTACACATACATATATATATATATGGAATATAATTTAATAGATATTATAAATCATATCATAGTAGACACGGTACAAAAAACAAGAGTAATAAGTACACAGTAGATGAAAACGGTAAGCAAAATATTTTAAGAAGTATCTAACAAACTATATCTTAAACAAATATAATTATCAAGCATACAAATAATTATACCGCAATATTATACAATATATTTATTTAAGATAACTGTACATACCTTAGTAGTCGAAAAATGCAGAAGAGAATAAGCAGCGACCCTTAAAAAAAAAGGAGTATAAATGTGGTCAGAATAATAGGATAAGTAAAAAAATAAAATCGAAAAACGGAAACTATATTTAAAGAATTTCAAATGAAGCAGATAATTGTGTTAGTTAAAAAAGTAATCATCGAATAACGTTGAAATTTGATACTTTTTTATTAGAGTTTGAACAACTGTATTTATTGGCTGTATTTATTGCTTGTGTAGCTCAGGTGAAACGCTGAAAAAAGGATATTGCGTCACAGTAAACAAAATTGGCAAAAACGTAATAAGCAGAAGGTAAAGGAATCATTTTATTGAAATGATAAATTTTACAAATTCAAAGTAAAAAGTGATGGAGAAAAGAATGCCTCACTAATATGAACGGCTGTTCTTTGAAAGTTGAAATAAAAGATGCAACTTTGATAGTTTTTGTGTTTCTGCAACGGAGATTTTGGTCTATTGAGGTTAAACAACAACAACGCAAAAGAAGAGGACACTTGGGTGAAGTAAAGTTTGGGAAGAGATTGTTTCAGCACTTACGGTAGATATATTTGAAGTGTTAAGTCACACGACATAAGATGAAAGGGCTAAATATAAAGGCATGAGTGGAGCGTGTGGGAGGACTAGTTTCGATGTAAGTTATTTTAATGAGGAAGAAATGGTCGTAGCATGATTTGGCTCGTATTAAATGATGGTTGTAAAAAACAGACAAGCAATCATAGTAATGTCTGAATGTGTACGTTATACTGAACGATGAGTGCTGCATTAAATAAGCGTGCACAAAAAAGTAAGCAATGATAGTATTTTGTAAACGTGGATAGACGGGAAAGACACGTAAATATTGGGTTTTGAAGATTAATCTGGGTTGCATTAAACGATGACTGCTGCATTAAATAGGGTCGTCAAAAAAAGGAAGCAATCATAGTAATTTCTTAATGTGTAGAAAAGTGGAAATTAATATAGAACCTCAAGCTGTGAAGAGTAGCAGGTGTATAATGATTAGAAACGGCGAGGAAAAAGTTCTATTATGTTTTAGGTTTTTTATGCTGGGAGTGTTAAGCTGCAGAAGTTAATTTAATAAGTAAAAATGGTATGGAATCTGAAATCGATTTTTTGTCTGATCATAGAGAAGGGTCGAAGGAGTACTTTAGGATTGTACAGCTCGTCTTCATGGCATCGGTGACGAGGCCGGTCGATCGGAGACCGATGTCCTATGTGCAATAGCTCTTGCTACGACAGAAGATCGATCGGGCTTTTATGCCTAGTGCGCGATAGTTCGAGCTGGGATAGGACGATCGGTTGACTCGTACTAGAGCTGGGCGATCGATCGACTCGGGCTTAGGACAGATGTCTAGTCGTAACGCTAGGTCTAATTATTACTTGACGATACGTATCTTCTGAGCGCCGTTCAAAATTTGAAGTGGTGCGTCTTTTTAACTGCCGCGCAGCTGTCATGTACTTTCATACGCTGTCATGCGTGTCCTTTCGACTGTCACGCCGCTTCGAATTTCCAACAACCCTAATTCACCTCAGCTCGGATCTTGCCACGCGTCTGAGCTCGGCTCGGATTTCCTCCATGCGTCCAGCGTTGGTTGGAGCGTCCGTTCAGTCGATCTTCTATATATACTCAGGATCGACAGATTATAGATTTTCTTCACGCGTATTTTATTCTCCAGTCTCTATCCTTCTTTCATTTTCATCTTTTTGCCTGCAGCCACCGGAGTTTTCTTTCCACCGTCGTTCAAATTTCAAATTTCAATCACTATACTAGGTACGTCATTTTTCCTCTCATCCTACAAATTTCCGTTTTGTAACCATGTCGTCAACCAGTACTAGAGGTGAAAGTCCTAGGGATGAAACGGTGGAAGCAATGGAGATATCGGAGATAAGACCAAATGAAGGAGTTGTGGCGAGCGACTGGAAAGATGGGCAGGTCATTGAGGTGCCGCCGTGCGACCCATCGACGATGACTGAGAGGGAATTGAACTGATCAGTCATCAAGAATAACATCCCTTCGACATGGGGACCCAGGCTAGCCTTCAAGAGGGAACAGATCCATAGCAATCTAGGAGGCTACTTTGCTATTTCGGACAGCTTTTTCTCGACCGGAGGTATGAAGCTTCCATATGCCCCGATTATTGGCGATTTATGCGACGTCTACACATTGAGGCCGAGCCAGATCCTTCTGAACGGTTGGAAGTTTATTAATGGTCTTGCCTTGCTATGTCATCAGTTTGGGTGTCCTCCATCGATCGGCATTTTGCGTCACTTCTTGCGGATGAACCAAAGTTCGAGCACTGGGGCCGGGGTCCCTCACTTCCAGTATAGAGACGCTAGGTATCGTCCAGCTGGAACTGCTTCAAAAGTCCAAGCATGGCGGATAAAGTATTTCTTCGTGAAGCCCCCAGGATCTGCCTTTGAGTCTAAGCTGTGGAGGTATCCTCTAGCCGAGCGGTGGAACGACATCTCAAACCTGCTCCTTACCAGGGAGGAATGGGAGGTGGTCGATCGCATCAAGGTGGTCGGCCGGTATGACTTCGATCGCCTCATTTTGGGGTATCGCGGGGGGGCCTCGGCCGAGTCATTCTTAATCGAACCCCCGACCCGAATTAGCGGGCTAGGAAAAGAGACTGCCCCTTCTGATTGACTCCTCGTGGTTAGACTGTTTGCTGAATTTATAAGTATTGGTTTCGATTTCTGACCTGATTGTATTGTTGTGCAGCAATGGCGAAGCTCGGGGATTTCGGCGGGTTCTCCAGCTCCAATAGAGGCCAACGCAAAGCTGCTAGGCCTTCAAAGACAAGGGAGCAAGGCAAGAAGGGGGAGGCCAGCGCGGATGTCGCTCAGCCAACCACTCCGGAGCCGTCTGTAGCGCTCGTTCTGGCGGCTGTCCCCGAACAACCAACAGTGATGACCCGCTCGGTAGGTGAGAGCCTAGCGGCCATGGAGGAGGAGGAGGAAGAGGTGGAGCCACCTCTTAAAAGGAAGAAAACTGTTGAGAAAGAGAAAAGCAAAGGGAAGCAGCGAGCGAGCGGCTCTGGGAAGTGGGTGTCCACGATTAGTCTAGATAAGACTGCATCGATTAGGGACATCGACGTGTGCCTCCAAATTGCTGAGAAGGTTGCTCTTCCCCGGGACGAGGACGTTTTGGGTGTTCTAGAGAATAAGGAGCTGTTGGGTTGTCTGGTGCGTACCTGCACAAGGGTAACTTCCTCCGCACTCTTTTTTTTTAACAGTATTCTTCCTCCCAGGCTCAGACGATGTCCTTTGTCGCATATCAGCGCCTCCATCAGCTCGATGGGATCTCCCAATTGCTGGACTGGGAAACCCGGGAAAAACACGAGCAGGTTTGTGTTTTGAGGGCCGAACTCTCCGAGGCGAAGGAGGAAAGAGACTTTGCGCGAGCTCAACTTTCTTCTTTAGAGGAGGAGAAGAAATTTTTGGAGGAGGATAGGAGTGTTTTGAAGGCTCAGCTCGCTTCGGGGGAGGAGGAGAAGAGCAGGATGTTCGCGGCGACGGAAGAGCTGATGAGGGATTTCGAGGAGCTGAGGAAAGAAGTTCTTGACGCCCAGTCTAAGGTGAGGGCAGAACAAGAGCTTCGATCCAAGTTCATCAAGGATTGCCGCGAGACGGTGAGGGACAAGATAAGGGCTGAAAGAATCGATGCACTCAAGCGATGGAAAGAGCGGCACTTACAGGAGGAGTGCCAAGAGTACGCTTGCGACTTGGCTCTTTCCATCCTGAAGAGCTGCCACAACGTTTGCGTTCCTGATGGGTCGGATCGTCCTTCCTTCGAGGATTATGCCGAACCGATGCTTCCCACTGAGCTCGGCCTTTCTCTGGAGGAAGTGACGGAGATAGCCGACAGAGAACGAGAGGCGGTTCCGGATGAGGAGCTGGACCTTAACTTCGATGAGGAGGAAGAGCAAGCTCATGGAGGTGTCTCTCCAGCAAATCCTGATCCTGTCCCGAGTGCTTCGCCGACCTCTTCTCCTTCCAAACAAATTTAGGCTGCGAAACTCCCAAAGCTCAGCTGGTCGGGCTTGTGACCAACAGAATATAAGGAAATAAAAGATCTTATTTTTGTCATTCGTTGCCTTGTTAATTCTGTAAATGAAGCTTTAAACTATCACTAGCTTTGTATGAGAAATTGCTATGTCGAATAGTATGTAGCGAGCTAGCGCGTTCGATATGAGCCAATAGGTCCTTTAGGTTTGAAAGAATTTCGATCGAACAGTACTGAGGTTGAGCGATCCAAGATTTTAGTTCTTGGCATCGCCCGATTCCAAGATTCGGTCTTGGCAACCTGGCCGAGCGATGTCGAGGCCGAGCAATCCAAGATGCTGTCTTGGCATCGCCTGGTTCCAAGATCCCGTCTTGGCGACCTAGCCGAGCGATGTCGAGGCCAAGCGATCCAAGATCCTGTCTTGGCATCGCCTACTTTGAAGATCCCGTCTTGGCAACCTGAGCGAGCGATATCAAGGCCGAGCGATCCAAGATAACGTAAAAAGTATACGAAAGCCAAATAAGAAAGTAGACGAATAAAAGCAGACGAAAGAAAGCAACAAAAAAAAGCAGACGAAAGAAAGTTGACGGAAGATTCAGTCTTAGTTACAGAAGTGAACTGAATAACGGATTCTTGGAAGATTAAGACGCACTTTTCAAGCAGCAGTTGAAGACGAAGGCTATAAATATGAGTCGGAGTGGAAGAATGTAAGACTGAGTAAAAGTTACACAAGCTATCAAATTAAAAAGCTTACCAATACTTGAGATATATATATCTGTTATAACACCTTTCCGATATATACATTTGTTATAACCTTTGTGGAAATGGACGAGGGTGACTTTTTTTATATAACATTATTATATATTATAAAATAATTGGATAAAGATAACTTCTGCGAGGAAAAAAATTGTAATTTGTGTTTTTAAAAATTTTCGATTGTTAATAATAATAAAAATAAATGTTAGTATGAACAAAAGTAAGACAAAGCTTTGACTTTTTGACACAAGCACTATTAGAGAATAAATTGCAATAGAATACTTCATCATACACATACGAACAGTGTTGTCAGAACCTCTTAGATAAAATAACATTGTCGAGCTTAGGCCTTGATTGTAACAGTTAAAATAAAATACGATATAGAAAAAGAATGCAAGAATAACCACATGTACGACTCAGACAGTCAATCACACTACGTGGCATTCATTTGCCAAAATGTAACTCAAGATTATTTGCACGACCATACAACAACTGAGGACGAGGACGACCATATAGCGAAGTTAGAGTCTAAAGAGTTGCTTCTTGTTGGACGGTTGAAGGGAGCATCTTAGGGCTTTGACTTGACTCTTCACCTGCAAGAAAACACAACATTTAATTGACAACAAATAAAATTGTGAGAAAGAATGCATAGAGATGTTTTTGAATACATACACCATGTTAGAGATGTGTAAGCTATTTTTGTTGCACTCATCTCGGCTTGCTTTTTTGTTCTTGCTTCAAGCCCTCTAAAAATTTGTCCCATTACTTCCACGATTAAGAAAAAAACTGGTGAATGAAGCTCCCCAAATTTCTCCGTGCTATAGATTGGCAAAGGATAATGATATTTTTGAACCAACTCTTGCAAGAGATTCTTGTAAATAGATTCATCCTGAGTCGGAAAATATATATAAAACAAAGATAGCAAGCGCAGGAGAAAATCAAAATATTCATAAATTTCAAAAAGGAAACGCTTACACCAACATTTACACAGCCTTACCCTTTTTAGAAGTTGTTAAGTTGTAAAGACTATGTTTAATCAGCAACAAGATAAAGGAAAAGGAACAATGAGGTTAAAAAATTAACGCACCCTTACCCTTTTAGTTTCATCATTTTTCCTTAGTATCAATAATTGTGCTCCATGATCATCGCTAATCTCTCCGATGTTTTCATTCAGACGATCTGCATCATATTTATTGTAAGAAAACCAAGAGGCCGACGTTAAAATTGAACTTAGAAACAACAAAATCACAAATAACATTATTGCAAGAAAACAAAGAATCCGACGTTAAATTTGAACTTAGAAACAACAAAATCAGAAATAACATTATTAGAAATAACTAATCATCTTTCCAAGAGAAGTCCAAGTAGAAACGTTGATTAAGGTCCAAAAACCAGGTTATAAAGCGAAAAGAAAAAGAACGAATATTCCTGGTAGAAGTTGAAAGAGGAGCAGAACATAGGGAGGGAAGTTGGAAATCGTAGAGGTAATCCACAGCAACCCTGGCGGCCTCGTTTTGGGCTTCCTTTGAGGAGTTGAAGAAAGAATGCGTAGAGAAAGAGCAATCTTCGACGATGACCGTAGCCTGGAAGCGAGGGGCATGGTCTGGGCCTTCTTTAGTCAACCGGTACACCGGTAGTTCCCACCTTCGCCTTTGGCACAGCTCTTGTAGTCTACACTTGTACATTCTTTATAGTACCTGGCTTTTCCTCTCAGGCCTATGCAATTAAAGGTAAGGAAAAGAAACAGTGCCCTAGAAACAAACTATACTTACCCTTATTTTCTATTGTTACCACTTTGTCAATTGTTTCTTTTTCCTCAACAACACCTAACCCAAACCCCATGTAAGATGAAATACGTGAGTTGCATAGAAGTTATGGCTTTGTGAGGGTTGAAGATTTTGGAGTTTTACCAAGTATCGTGTTGATCCTTATGAGAAGCAGTAATATGAGATAAAATGGATGGTTTATCTGACATAAGATAGTCATGGAAAAATTGGTAATGTTCACAAACTGGATAAAATTTCAGATGTGCTGTTTTTATGTATCTGGGAAGCAGTGGATGAATGCACTAGAGAATAAGCAACGGACCTTAAAAAAAGGAGTATAAATGTAGTCAGAATATTTAATCGAAAAACGGAAACGATATTTAAATAATTTAAATTGTTTCAGTAGTTACCATAGAAATGTTTTGAGTGTTAAGTTAGACGAGATAAGGTCAAAGGTTAAAATATAAAGGTATCAGTGGAGGGTGTGGGAGGACTAGTTTCGATGTAAGTTATTTTAATCAGGAAGCAATGGTGGTAGATTATCGTGTAGGAAGTCCAATTCTTCGTCTGTTCTCCCTTTTCTCAATGTAATTCTTGGACAAGCCTTACGGGCATTGAGATTGGCTTCTCGGGACAGGTGTATGGGGGCAATAGGATTGTCATATATTTAGGGACTTTGACTCTCTGAGCAAAGACTCCTATCCTAACTGGAGATAAGTAGAGTAAGACTTTGCAGCTTTTCAGGCACTCACAGATTTGGACGCTACCAGGTATGCCCTTTTGTGTTTTTTCTATTTAAGTAAATGATGCATGTTACAGGGAGCGCAAAAAACAAGACAATGATCTCTGAATGTGTAGAGAAGAGGAAGCCACGAAAATATTAGGTTTTGCGTTGTACTGATCGATGACTGCTACATTAAATCAGCGTGCAGAAAAACAGTAAGTAATCATAGTACTTTGTAAACATGGAAAGACGAGAAAGACACGTAAATATTAGGTTTTCAAAATAAATCTGGGTTGCATTAAATGATGACTGCTGCATTAAATACGGCCGTCAAAAAAACCAAGCTCTTAATAGTAATTTCTTAATGTCTACTATAAAATAAATTATAAACTGCTAAAATAAGTTATAAAATAATTCACACGTTTACAGACTGATGTTTTAATTTTAATGACAGGTATGAATTGCAGCTATCTCGACCTCGAAAAATATTTGTAAAATGCCATAAAACAGACGTGATTAATTTTTTTACAACACCAAATTTTTAGTCATTATTCATAAGGTACATCGAATAAAGTTATAAATATATATAATAATTTATATATTGTGACAAAATGTTCTAATAGTTACAATTTTAGGGGAAATTAAAGAGGCGGCCGATGAGTATGTTTGGTCATGGATGGGAATCATAGTCAAAAAGTTATTGAGCCAAGCAATGTTGCATTGCATGAAAGTAGATACAGTTTGGAACGAACATGACCATACAATATGGGGCATAGTGAAGTTTAATGACGACTGGAATGCATTCATGACTACATCAAACTTTGAGAAGTCCTTTGGAACTGTAGATCTTGGGAAAACACACTGGAAGGAAAGGCAATTCAATTCCGGATTGAGTACTTATGGGACCTAACCAAACTCATATAACACATACATAAAAAAAAAATCGGATTGCCCGAAGGCACATTTCGAAACTTAGTTCTAATATCGTGTCTAACTAGACACATTGACATTCACAACTACACATAATTTCACATAGCAATTTACATAACACATTCCCA
>JAOTAX010016987.1:0-12349 GCA_025629825.1 Erythroxylum guanchezii
TGGCTTGTGATTCTCAAAATTTTAATGTGAGATGTAGTTTGGTTGTTAATGTTTTGATTGTTATGGGCACTCCACCCGTATGGGAAAGTGACTATTAAGGTAGGATAATGTGTTTGGTCACGTCTTATGGTTCCGAATGTTTGGGCTCCGAAAACGGGACCCAACACTATGCCCTTTTGTGTTGGTCTGTACTTGGAGATACTACTATATATTGATATATACATGGTTTTATATGAGTTCGAAAATGTGTTTGAATCCTTTTGGTAAATATGTTAGTGATATATAATGTTATATATCCTTACATGAACTTATAGTTCATCAGTATGTGAAATCTTGGAGATTTCCGACATATAAGCTTCTAAGTGTGTAAAATAAAGTCCATTGGATGGATATGGCCATGGTAGTCGAGTTAAATGTGTTCTAATGCCTTAGACGTGATTAGACAAGATTTATAGACTTACTGGACACTTAGAAAGCTTAATTGGAAAAGTTGATGTATATAAGAGCTTATTTGCAAATTGTCAAAAGTTAAAGGACTTAAATGTGATTTTTCAATTCTTAGAGGACCAATATGTAATTTTATAAAGCTAAGGGGCTTAATTATAATTTTCAAAATTCTAGGGAACAAAATAAAAATAAAAGTTTTGATCATTCTTAAATTTTGGGCTTAATTGCAAATTTAGGAAAAGTTTGGAGGCTATAATGGTAATTTCACATAAGTTAAGGGCAAAAAGGTAATTTCACTATAATTGGTCAAAGAAGAGTCAACATTATAGACCCTTCTTTCTTGTGTGGCCGTGCACCCCACCATTAAATATTAAAACACTTTGTTTTAATTGAAAGAAAGCAAATTGAGATTTAAAGCTAATGTTAAAGATTATAATTTGACTTATTATACTCCTGACTATGAAACCAAAGATACTAAGATCTTGGTAGCATTCCGAGTAACTCCTTACCTAGGAGTGCCCCCTAAAGAAACGGGGGCTATGGTAGCTACTAAATCTTCGACTGATATATGAACAAGGATTACTCTATCAACCATCTTCTACTTCAAAGATCTTGTCTGAAACTATTTTCAAATACAAAAAGTCAGTATCGTCTCAAAACTCAGTCAATTATATAAAGGATTTTTTTTGTATAGAAAAATAAAAGGACAAGTCAATCTTCATAAATTTTATTGTATATGTTAAAGAATTATACAAATAAAGCCTTATATAAAAGACAACTTATATAAGAAAATGTGGGAGAGAGAAAAAAGACAGAGGGTCGTTTGTCCTCTTAGTTGGTCAAACATAGGATAGTTCATAGATCTTTGGGCTTTGATTACCAAGGAATAGAGACTTTACAAGTAAAGCCTGAGGCGTGGTTGTTTTCTTTATTGATGTGATTGATCCCCTAGTGTAGGAAAAGATTAAATTATGTTACAAGGATCAATTGGAAGCAATCTTGACTGAGCACCTAAAATCAGAAGCCACTAATGATTTTGAGTTAGGAGAAGAGCTGATTGAGATGATGGCTACCTTACAGTTATTGGAGACCTCTCCCATAAGGTATGAAATGGCTTCCATATAGTAACCTAAATCTTACTAGAGGTTATTACCTTCTAATATGCAAGTAATTGATGTGGAGTTGAAATCACTACTTCCTTACCTTATTTGGGAGATAAGGAGACCCTACCAATCATTATTTCAGTAATGTTGACTTCTGATCAAGAATACAAACTGTTTCAAATGTTGACAAAGCATAACAACATTGGATGGACTATTACAGATATTCAAGGAATAAGCCCCTCTATATGTATGCATCATATTTTCCTGAAGGAGGATGCTAAGTCCACAAGCAAGCTCATCGTAGGTTGAATCCTCTGATGACGGAAGTAGTGCAGCAGGAAATGTTGAAGCTTCTCGATGTTGGGGTCATTTACCAAATCTCTGACAGCAAGTGGGTAAGTCTGATTTAGATAGTTCCAAAGAAATCTAGAATCACGGTAGTGGCCAATCAAGTACGTGAGTTGGTTCCCACCTGCCTGCAAACTAGGTGGAAAGTAGAAATTGACCATAGAAAATTGAATGTGGCAACTTGTAAAGACCACTTTCCCCTCCCTTTTATTGATCAAATGCTTGAATGATTAACTAGATATCAGTATTACTATTTTCTAGATGGCTTTTCAAGCTATCTTCATATCATGATTGCAGCAAAGGATCAAGAAAAAACCATCTTTACATGACCATTTGGTACATTTTCTTACTAAAGGATGTCATTCGAATTGTGCAACGCACCCGCCATCTTCTAAAGAGACATGGTAAGCTTTTTCCTTGAGTACATTGAGAAAAACATAGAGGTATCCATGCATGACTTTAGTGTTTATGGTTCTTCTTTTGATGAATGTTAAGAAAATCTTACTCTTATCTTGGAAAGCTGTATTAAAACTAACCTTGTACTTAATTAGGAAAAATGTCATTTTATGGTAGATCAAGGTATAGTTTTTAAGGCATTTTATATCTGCTAGGGGTATAAAAGTAGATAATTCTAAATTTGATCTTATTTCTTCATTACCTTACCCTTCAAATGTATGGGAAGTTCATTTTTTCTTGACCATACGAGTTTTTACCATAGATTCATCAAGGATTTCTCAAAGATAGTCTCACCTTTGTGCAAGCTATTACAACAAGATGTCTCCTTTGATAAGTGCAAGGAGGCCTTTTTTAAACTTAAGGAGATCTTAACATCTTAACCAATGATTCAACCACCAAATTGGAGCCTTCCCTTCGAGATCATATGTGATGCAAGTGACTATGAAATGGGAGCGGTTATAAGATAAAGAATGGGTAAAGCTTCCCATGCCATCTATTATGTTTCGAAGACTTTGAGTCCAGCTCAATTAAATTATTGTAAAACTGAAAAAAAACTTTTATCTATGGTTTTTTCTTTAGAGAAATTTCAGTTATATTTGTTAGGTGTTAAGGTTATTGTTTATTTTGATCATGCAGCTTTGAGGTACTTGCTCACGAAGAAAAAAGCAAACCCAAAGATGATCAAATGAATTCTCCTCCTTTAAGAGTTTGACTTGGAGATAAAAGATAAAAAGGGAGTATAAAACATAGTTACTGATCACCTTGGTCTCTTGGTAAAGAAGATGATATCCCTCTAAAAGAAACATTTCCAAATGAACAACTATTTTCTACTGATTTGTGTAAATATTATGAATTTTTTAGTTACTAACAAATTTCCTGTTGTTTTGTCAAAGGATCAGAGGGATAAATTAAAAAATGAAGCTAAGTACTATATTTGAGATGATCCATATCAATGGAGACACTGTGCAGATCAAGATATAAGAAGGTGTGTGCTTGAGAGTGAGAAGCCTTTGATTTTAGCCTTCTACCATTCACACGCTTATGAAGGAAACTTTAGGGTAAAGAGGAGTTCCCATAAAGTTTTGAAGAGTGGTTTCTATGGGCCCTTATTATTCAAAGAAGCATATATCTTTTGCAAGTCATATGATAGGTGCCAACAGTCAGGTAACTTGTCCCGTAAAAATCAAATGCCACAAACTCCCATTCTTTTCTTTGAAATTTTTAATGTTAAGGGTATTGATTTTATGGGATCTTTTCTCCATATTTTGGTTTAATTTTATATTACTTGCAGTTGATAATGTTTCCAAGTGGATAAAAGCTAAAGCCACCAAAACTAATGATGTTAAATTTGTTATAGCTTTTGTTAAATCTAACATCCTTTTTTGGTTTAGGATACCAAAGGTAATAATAAGCAATAGGGGAATATATTTCTATAATAGGGTAATGGAAACGTTGTTCAAGAAATATCGCATCATGCATAAGGTTTCCACCTTCTACCATCCCCAGACCAATGGCAAAGTTGAGGTGTCTTGTAGCACCCCACCCTTTTGAGACACGTATCCAACATCCTAAGTGATGTCCGAGTACGTACCCCGTAAAGGCAGCATGTTAGAACAATCAAACACTCAAATTTTAGTACTTTTTTTTAAAAACAATATATATGCATATGTTAAAATCAGTAATCAAAATCGGGTCCATACTTTTATTTCATAAAACTTAGAATCACAATTAACATTACACTTTAATCAATCTCATTTACAAAACATTTCCAAATTTCACCAGTTATTACATACAGAAATGTTCGAATACATATTGTACAGAAATCACGGAATATACAAATTTATACAAAAATAAGGAAGTATAAATGAAGACGCAAACTGATCCGGACCTCTATCTCTTACTTGTATGCAATGGCTATACTCCCGTTAGCCCAACGGGGTAACTCTTCTGAGCCTAAAAAATATGGCAAATTTTAGTTGAATTTTGCAAACTCAATGAGTGACCATCCTTAATGGCTCACTCAATCACATAACATATATCACATTCAGAAATCATTCAAACCATTATAATCATTCATATCATGCATATGCAGTGCACATGAGACTCACTTTCAATTTGTTACTTCTTGTGACATAGTGCCTTTTTCACTAGCCCATATACCTTAGTAGATACCGAGCTGGCCCAGATCCCTTGTGGATACCAAGGTGAATCAAATAATGTCTCATATCTCTTAGTGGATACCAGGTACATTCACAACTGAGCCTGAGGCTCTTATCACATATTGAGCTTTAAGCTCTTTTTCACTGACGACTGTGGTCACAACTACCTTTATTTTTCATCTATTTATGTAATGGAATGTATCAATCACATATGCTCAATCAGTCACTTTCTTTCAATTTACACATTTCATCGGATCTAAGCCCGTCATTCAACATTTATGTTGAGAATCATTCTTTCATTCACATGCATGTTCACATTTTTCTTCAGAACTTGGCCCGACATTTAACAAGCAAGTTAAGAAGCACTTATTTCGTCACATTCACATACAAGGAGCACTTCAGATCTCACATTCATACATCAAGAACTTCGGACCTTTTATGTCCGAAATCAAACAATCAATCTCACATTCAGATTGTAGGATCATTCAGTACATAATTTAGATTGCATAATTCAAATAAATAATTTTAAATGAAACAAACACTTAAAGTAAGACCATCTAGGTTGACTCACAGTACACTCCAGATTAGCATTTGCTTCCAAGTTCTGGAAATGTCTGAATGCGGACATTTATCCTGCACATCCAAATTATGCAATATACACATTACACACACACATTATTAACTTTTCACAACTTTAAGCATTTATTTATGCACAAATGTGTACATGGACTTTGTACATTGCATACTTAATGACAATCCCGGGTATATTATGAAATTTCACATCTTATCTAAATTCAAATTTTATAACTCAATTACTCATCATTTCATTGTTAGCACTGTTTGCTCTTATTATCAAATTCTCATTCACTTTAACTTGGTACACTTTACTCCTCTTCTTTGAATCACAAACTCAATCATGTGGATATCTTTATTTCCAAACAAACTCATACCTTTGGTACTTTGATATCAACAATTCATTTCACTAATGTTATTCGAACATCACAAGATTACACATTATCCAAACTCTCTTTTTTTTTCTTATAAATTTTCTCTAATTCTCTAAACCTTCGAGTCTATTTTCCATGATCAATTAGACAATGCAAACGAAGTAATTTGGCAACAGTTTCTTCTAGAAATTGTTCCCCATTGTCTTAAGTTTCTAATGACACCAAAATCATTCAATTTCGTTCAGAATTTGAAAAGTTATACTCCAAATATTTTTGGACTGTTCTCATTCTATAATAGTACACTATACTCAACTTTCATCCAGAACTTGAAAGTCTTAGAGATTGAATCAAAATTCGATTTGTTCAGAAAATCTATATCCCTATGTCTCTAGTTTACTCCGAGCTAAAAATCATCTCATTTAGATGACTACAGAATAAGATAAAATCGAAATACTCAATCATGTTCAGTGAAAACATACCAGTTCATACAATTCCAACAGATTCCCTTAATTTCATTTAATTAATCTATTTCAAATCAATTCAGAATGCTACCAATTGTTATAGAGAGGTAGAATAATGTGTTAGGAACCTATTAGTTCAAGAATCAAGTCATTTGGGGGTCTAGAGAAGAAGTTATGGTCAAAGGAAACAAGACTGTTAAATTTGTAATATACTTTTGAGTACACTGGACTATTGGAAAGCATGGTGTCATGATGTGACAAATAAAGATCAGTCTATCAATTAACACTCATGGGTGTGAGGGAAAAAAGTCATGGTTGTGAGAGAGTCACGCTCGTGCAAGAGTCACGGGTGTGCAAGAAACTCACGCCTGTGCACACTCCATCAAACCGTCCCACACTTTTCGCTCAATCTCTCTCAAGATTTCAGATCGTTAAGATTTTTTTTGGAGATGTAGATTAGTGTGTTACGAGTCCAATGGTTCAAGTCCCATGTCATTTGGAGGTTGGAAGAAGGAGATACAGCCAAAATACTGAAGGATGTTCAATTTTCTCCAGCCTCATGCACGATCGCGAGTTTCCATTTGCCTATCAAAGTTGCGATCATGTTGAATCCAGACAAAAGAGGACGATCATGCTTTCCCATTTCCTCTCCCAACGACGCAATACTTCTTCTCTTCAGATACTGCGATTATTCTCTTATTCTTCTTTTTTGCTTAATTCCTCCATTTCTAACTTACATCTCCATTTCCGATTCACCATTTGGACTTCCATTTCAGCTCCAAAATTTCACAAACATATTAAAAACGATGAATCAACACAAGCAACAAAAACTTAATCTCATTCACGTATGTTCTGTGTTTTCTACGTTTTCCTTCATTTTTCTGCATGCTTTCATCATCTTCTTCCAACACTTTGTTTTCATCTTAACTTTTCATTTCATTTCATTTATTTATTTATTTTAATCCTTCTTAAGGCACGACATTAACTTTTCTGTAATTCTAACTCATTTTCAGTCCATTTCAGAAAAACACTAAAATTGCTCATGTATACACAGTGAAGGAAACAGAGCACACACGTATATATATCAACTCTTCTCCAAAAATTTCTGCACTCATCTCATGCACATTTTCATTAATCTTTCAACTCCAGAAATCATTTTAACACTATCTTTTAACATATTAATCATCGAATATGCAAACACAACACATACGGAATACCCAAAAATTTCCTCATTCACTCTTCAACAAGTGTATATATCACTATTTCACAATCATTTAACAGTGAGCTAGCATGATGCATATTTCATCTCATATAACAAGAAAACCCATAAAAATGCTTACTTGTGTAAAACTCCAACTCTTCATATGAGCCCTAGCTTTCCAATAACACCTGATCATCATCAGTCAAAAGTTGCAAGGTTAGATATTTTGGTTATAGCGAAGAAGATAACAAAAGAGGTAGCAAGTTAAAAATCAGAGCAAGGCTTGCTTTGTAAGGTGAGAAATCTCTGAAAGGAGTGAAGCTTCCAGAAGATGAAGGAAAATCTCGAAGAAGATATTTTTTTTAAGACAAGAACAAATAGTAGCTGGATCTTTCAAGTTTAAAAGAACGTGTGTTTAAGAATTGGACACTTGTCCAAATTCTAAGGCTTTAACTAGTTTCTCAATTAACTAGTTCAATCTTCTCCGATTTTTACTCCATTTAGTCTCTAAATTTTCAATATCTTTTGCCAAAAATCCCAAAGTCACCCATACAATTTTCCGCTATCATTTAACTCTCATTTCTATTTCCATTCATCAATTTATTTGCCACTTGTCATTTTTCCTAGGCCAATAATATTCAACATTTTTTTTGGAATTTATTCCTAAAATTCACCAAAAATTCAAAGTTAACAAATACACTCTCCAAATAAATTTCCAATACACATAAACCATAATTCTCGTTAAAATCACCTTTCACATATATATCAATCAATTATACCTGGAATGTCAATAAATGCATGTTCAGTCATTTTAATGCATGCAAAAATTCAATTTCGCATGCATGTAAGCTAACAATATGCATCAGCCTAAAAATGCAATTTTCTTAATCTCTCATTGATCTCACATGTACCATATTTTTGGGGTTCTAACCCTTAGTATGGGAACGGGATGTTACATTTTTTCCTTTCTTAATAAATTTCGCCCTCGAAATTCTTATCTGATTAATCAGGAAGGCAAGGGTATTATTTCTTGAAATACTCTTCCGTTCCCCATTTAACTTCATCACTCGATTAATTTCTTCCAATTGACCATAGTCAATGTAATCAATCAATCCTTTAACTATTTCTTTGGATATCATACTATCTTAACTGTTTCCTCAATATAATTCAGGTTACTCAAAATTTTCACTTCTCAAGCCGACAATACATCTTTGTCAGATCATATCATTAATTCTTAGGATACTCACATAATACACATTATAATTATGAGACATCTTTATTGATAACACAACTCATAAGTTATTGGTTCTATGCTCTCAATGACTTTATGTGGACCAATACAATTTGAGCTTAGTTTATCCTTTTTCCTAACCTGAGCACATCTTGCCAAGGTGATACCCTTGGAAGCATTTCATTTTTTTCTTTTAATAATTCACATCTCTTCAATGTTAATACACTACCCTCTTATGTCTATTTCAATATATTCCATAACCTCGATGTTGATCCATCAAATTCATTCATCTTTCATAAGCCACTTAATTTTTATTACAGATTCATTTCACTCACTAATAGTATCTCGAAGTTACTCTGGCCTTCAACCAATTTTTTTTAGCCCTCTTCATTTCAATATAAGGGAAAATGACTCTTTTGGTCGTATAACTCCTCAAACAATATTCTAATGATATCACTATGATAATGATTGATATGCTTAAAGTCAATTATAACTATACATTGACCTCATGTTCCTATGACCTCCAAAATATAAGTTTTAAGCATATCTTCAATAGTTAAGACTGTTGGCAACTCATACATGTAGTCACTTACTTCTACCTCCTTAACTGTCAAATGCTATTTATGTTGAGCCCCGTTCCCGGAGCCCAATATGTTGGACCTCGTTCCCAGAGCCCAACTATCCGGAGTCAAAAAGGGTGAGCAGGTTTCCTTGTAGGGTTATTTCAATGAAGTCTCACTTCCTTTCCATCAATCTTTTTGAATTCAACATCGAAGGCTATCAATTTTTTTAGTAAAGGTAGAAAAATGTGTTAGGAATCTATTGCTTCAAGAATCACTTCATTTGGAGGTCGGATGATGAAGTTATGGCCAAAAGAATCCAACATGTTTATGTCCTTAATCATTTTGTACCTGCCTTGGTGCAATTGCTATAACTTTCACTACAGATGTCAGATTGATGTCGTTTTTAGATAGTTTAAAGGAGGACTTCTAGAGCTACAACTTTCGTGAAGACTTTAAAGTGAAATTCTATCATTTGAATAAAGCACGGACAGTGTGAAATCACACGGGCAGCCGGTCTTTCTTTCGGGTCTGATTGTGCTTCTGCGCTAGGAGCACACGGGAAGACCGTGTAACCCACGGGTCTGGCAATTTCATTTGGAGGTTTAAAACATGGACCGTGTGAATTCATATGGGCAGACTGTGTAACTTTCGGGTGTGGCAATTTTTCAGCATCAGGAATACATGGCCTGTGTGAATTCACTCGGGCAGACCGTGTAACCTTCGAGTCTGGTAGTTTTTCAGCATCAGGAATACACGGCCAGTGTGAATATACACGACCTAACCGTGTAACCTTCGGGTTTAACAAAAATTTTCACTCTCTAAGACCCCTCCAATGGATCCTAAATCCATTCTAACATCCCCTTTTCTCATAATCTCCTCAAATTCGCCTCTTCTAGTACAAAACCACTTCATTCACTAAAGTTGTTCGGTATACACATCCTCTACGACATCCTAACTTGCAATGGTCAACTATATTTTCCAACTTTTAACTTCCAACATTTCATATATAACCCATCTTGTATCTAAACCATGTTTTCTACCATTGCCAACAATTTCTCATTTAATAGTTGTAACTTTCGAGAAAAGTTCAGTGTCCAACAATTTCGGTGTATTCCTACTAGGATGTCTAGCTTAGGTTGTTACTTGTACTTTTGCTAGTAATCTCTTTACTCAATCATCTTTATTGAGTACACGTACTTCTTAATTCAATCTCAAAGTATCACTTTTTCTATTCAAACTCAAAATTCATATTCATTTTCAATTTCTTAGTAAGATTCATAAATTCTGAGTCCTCAATTTGGGGCTTCACTAATCTTTCATGCAAACTAATTTTAAATTTCAATGTAGCTAATAATATTTCGTTTTGCCCCAAATTCAATTCGACATTCTATGCCTTTGATTTCACTAGGTTTAGCAACCTCACTATCTAAGTCGTAATACACTACTATTGGATTTCCTGTTCAATGCATCTGATTACAACATTGGATTTACTAGGAAATACTCATTTGCACAATCAAAATCTTCAAGTAACTTTATTCATTGTCTCAACCTTATATTCAGTTCTTTTAAAACTCCATAATTACCTCAGACTTTATTGACCTGAATACTTATATACCCAAAAATGTTTATGTACATATAATATCTCCAAAGTTTCAAAACAATCACTATTGCAACAAGTTCCAAATCATATATCAAAATTCAGCTCATGAGGCTTTAATTTTCCCTATGTACACCAAATCACTTTATAATATTGCAACAGATTGCATCTTAATCTCTGATGTGAAACTTCATTATATATTGTGAAATCTCCAATTCCAATTGACATAATTAACATTGGGGTTATAGTTCCTCAAAATTCTTTTTACATTCATCATTCATACAGTTTACACATTTTTTTCCTCAAACATTTTTGTCAAGGGATCAGTAAAAACCCCTTGACAGTCTCTGGTAGTATCCAACATATAACTAGTTCTAAAGAACTCCGAATTTCTCATATGTTCCTTGTAGTTTCTCACTTTCATCACCTCTACTTTAGGGTTTAGGGTTCAGATATTATACAACCCACATTTTATTTGATCAAGCTAAGATTCACTCTCATTAAACTTGGCATATAAATGTTTCTACCTTTATGATATATAGGATTTCCTCTAGTATTCAATATGTTCTCTTTACGTTTCGATTACACTCAAAATACCATCTATGATCATAGTCACTAATTGATACAATTTTTCTTGGATCACTTTAATCTTCAATACCATAATACTGTCGGGGGTAATTGTTAACTCCAACAGATATAACCCAAAACTCCTTGTGCCCATGATTTGTTCTCGTAATTCTTTAAGTATCTAATTCTTCAATGAGGTAGTATTTTCTAATGTTATTTTTGGTTTCCCAATTGATTTCATCTCTTGGAATGATTTTCTCAATTCATTCAATTTCCTCTTATTCATACTAGTTTCTCTACACATTTTGATTTATTTGTAATCTTAATTTCCTGTGTTGGTAACACATTCATCATATCTGATGTGCATCTCCTATACTTAATGTCACCTCAAATTCAAGAATTCAATCACTTAGTTGGATACTTTACATCAACAAAATGCATACACTCTTAGTAGCATATTCTACATCTTATACTTGAGTCTCCATTAGGATTAGGACTCCAATATTCACTTTTAATTCATTATATAATCATTTCTGATTTATTCCTTCATTGATCATTCTTAAGAATAAACTATCCAGTATGCTTAATCTAATTCGATGAAATTCTTCTTCGAATGAAGATTTCTTGTTTCTATCATCTATCATGTTCATGTAACCTTTATCAATCCATTGTTTCCGTCGCTACTTATTAAACATTCTTAGTACGTCAAGAAGATCAATTTCTATTGTCTCTTACAAGGTCAAAATGTTCTGGTTACCAAAACCCGATGAAGTAGTAGACCTCATTATTGTCACATATGCTTAGGTGTGTATCATCAAGGTCATCCCATTCTATCTAGAGATTTATTTATGGCAGATCATCAATTATCTTGCAATAGTAATACTTTGATCTTAATTGATCCTAGACAATAATTCTCTCTTTATCCTTGCCAGGATCATGGTTTCCTCACATTGACATATACTAACATAAACTTTACCCCAATTCTCCTGAATTTACATCTTCTAGTGTTACATCAAGTCATAATGATTCAACTACCATGTTGGGTGCTTTAACTCTTCTCAATTGATTCATCCTCTTTTTCTTTATCTCATCTCTATCTCATCTTCCTATTGTCATTTATTTCATCTCCCATGTAGGGTCCCCGACCCTACGATTAATCGGTATTGTCCTCTTTGGTAAAGGGGTAGGAGAACCCTCAGGGTATGCACTATACCCTCTCGAGTTCGCGGTGGGAGGAGAGCCCTCCGGGTATGCACTGCCACCATTCGA
>JAOTAX010017005.1:0-12349 GCA_025629825.1 Erythroxylum guanchezii
TGGTCTCTGGTTCCTCTTCAGTCCTCTATGAAAATTTTGGGCACTAAATGGGTGTTTCGCATCAAGTATGATTCTAATGGTGCAATCGAAAAATACAAGGCCCGATTTGTGACTAAAGGATTCAATCAAACCCCAGGCCTTGATTTTACAGAGACTTTCAGCCCTGTGATAAAATCATCAACCATTAAGGTGGTGTTCTCTAGCTGTTTCACAAAATTAGGACATACAACAAATAGACGTCAATGACGCATTTCTTAATGGACATCGACACGAGGAAATCTATATCCATCAACCCGAAGGCTTTATGGATCAACAATTTCCTCACCATGTCTGCAAATTAGATAAGGCACTTTATCGCCTTAAACAAGCTCCACGAGCTTGGTAGACTACTCTAAAATCTACTCTTCTACATTGGGGATTTCACAACTCCAAATCCGATACTTCCCTCTTCTATAGAAAACATCATGGCTCCTTATTACTGCTTCTAATCTACGTTAACGACATCTTACTCACAGGGAATTCATCTTCCGATATTCAATCAATCATCAAGCAACTCAACAATAAATTTGCTCTCAAAACCTTAGGCAATATACATTACTTCCTTGGTTTCGAAGCTTACAGAAATGAAAATGGTTTGTACCTATCGCAACGGCAGTACACAGTGGATCTCCTTGCTCACACCAAAATGAACAATTGTACACCATGCTCTACTCCCATGGCTCTTGGTTCCAAGCTGTCGGCTCTTGAGGGTTCCCCCTTTACGCATCCAACCCTATACAAAAGCATTATTGAACCGTTACAATATCTATCTCACACCAGACCAAACATCAATTATATCATAAATCGATTGAGTCAATTTCTCTTAAACCCTCTCGATTCTCACTGGGTTGCTTGCAAGCGTGTCTTACGATACCTAAAAGGCAGCTTAGGGTTTGCTCTCTTATTTTGACCATCGCCAAATCTTTTCTCTCTCGAAGCTTACAGTGACTCTGACTGGGCAGGAAATCCAGACGATAGGAAATTCACCACTGGCGGTTGTGTCTTCCTAGGGGGTAATATGATATTTTAGACTTCAAAGAAGCAAACCACTGTCTCTCGCTTAAGCACCGAAGCTGAGTACAGAGCACTTGCTCAAATCTCGACGGAGGTCCTATGGCTTCACTCTCTACTTAAGGAGATGGGTTTAAATCTCAAACAAACACCAATTATCTGGTGTGACAACAATGGAGCTAGGTCTCTTACCCTAAATCCAGTGTTTCATGCTCGAATGAAAAATATCGAAGTTAATGTTCATTTCATACGAGAAAATCAAGAAAGAAGAATTAGATGTGAGATATGTCAACACTGAAAATCAATTAGCAGACTTACTTACAAAGCCTCTCACGGCGGTCAGATTGTCGACGCTCATCTCCAAGCTCAACGTCGATGTTCATCCCCGTTATCGCTTGAGAGGGAATGTTAGAATGTTGGACCAGGGACTTAAACCAAGTCCAGACTGCAATATTGATAAGCCCAATAATGATCCCAGGCCCATTCGTTTGAGGACGGCTCAACCCTCATCTGCAGCTCACAAAGCTAAACCTGCATATGCACACCAATTGATTAGCTCTAGTGATAACTGCTTTCCAGCTGTAGCTACTGACAACACTACCTGCTGTCATCGTTGAGACCATTAGCTTATAACAGATTGTATTCAAAGGTTAGATTAGAATCATTCATTGTGTATATATACATTACTCAATCAATAAGAAATCATCGAAAAATATTTCACAAATAGTATTCTACGGTTTTTACACGAACATGACCTGCAAGACGGAGGCGGAGACTAAAAAAATTATCATCTAGAACAAAGTTGATGACACTCAATTTTCAAATAAAAAGCAGACATCACATGGACCAACATGTTGGCTTTAACGTTATCCATTATAAGAGTTTCAGCAGATTCACTCCGCTGTACATCGAGCAAAACGTCCACTAGATCCTTGTTCTCTGCCGTTTTCCTGCCAGGACTTAGGTGTTCACTGATGACCTCATCAAAAAACTGGTCGAATCCTTGAAAGTGCTGTCGAGTTTTGATTTCATGCTGGTAAAGTTGTGAACGAACTCTAAGGAAGGAAAGTAGTCTCCAAGACTGAGCAATCAATCTTTTAATTATAATTTAATTAGTAAATTAATTATATATAAATTATATTACTGTCACTATGACAAAGATATTTTTTATTTCTTAATTTAATATATTTAAAGTATGGTTAATTAATTAATTTTGATATAATTAATAATAACTAAAATATAATAAATTCATTGATTTATTAAATTATGGTTTATTTATATATAAATTATTTATCATTAACTGTTAAGTTTATTATCTTATAATTAAAAATAATTAAAAATAATTAATTGATTTATGTATTAAAATATAATTAACAGATTAAGTAGCTAACATTAATATTTAATATATATGTTAGTCATGACCCTGCATTATTAATTGTAAATTGTTGTTAATTATTATATACTAATTTTCAGTATATATGTAACCCTTCAAATGTTAAATAGTCACGCTTGTAATAGTTACAGTCACAACCGTGCATGTTATTTGGTTTTTCTTGTTAGCAGTTAATTAACACCTATATGATGTTATAACATCTTTTATTAAATAGTTAATTAATTAATTAAAATATTATTAGTTTGCTGATTAATTATAACCTAATTAATTGATTAATTAATTATAATATACTTAACACATTATTAATTAATTGATTAATTCTTAATCATTAACATTTAATTATTCCTTTTGTTATTATTAATTATTTACCATTCTTTCGAATATACTAAACGTACATGTTCTTATTAATTATTAACATTATTAATAATTTCTAATTATTTATTGAATGCTTTAATCGCAACAAATATCACAAAACATCTATAATTGCATCCAAAACAATAAGAGTTCCACAAATAATTCAAAAAAAACTCCTATAAAATATTTAGCCGCTCATAATCATGAACAATCTGACAAAATCCATGGCTTTCTGCACTCTTCATTCCTTTTATAAGCTCCTCAAAAATTGTCCTTCCTCTCTATCAACGAGATGCATCAATCCGTCCTGCTCCAAAACTACCCTCAAGCACTAGATAATGTAAAGAAACAATTAACCATTTCAAAGATCAAGAAAAGATGCAAAAAATGCTAAAAATCAAATAAACTAGAACTAAAACACATAAAGAAGCACTTAAAATAGATGAAGCAACCAATCCATTCTATCAATTCATCATCCCAAGGATTGAGAACATGCAATCTTTCAAACATAGACCACTTGAATGTCCAATTACTACACACATTATGATTATAGGCATACATAATCAAACTCAAATTCTGACACTATCAATCAAAGGCAAGCATAGACTTAAAATGGATCTTTCTATAGAAAAATACAGTACCACAGGCTTGCAAATATACCAATTCTTCTCCACAGTGATTACATGCAAAAATAAATCAAAAGGACTTTGCTGAGGGTTATAATGGGGCTAGGGTTTAAGGTATGTCAAAAAGGTTTGAGGGCTCATCACAAGCACTCATAGAGTACTAAGTATGCAAAGGGACACAAAATGATTTCTGAGACATATGAATGGATATGACAAACTATTCCCCACTTCTTATTGCTACTATATGTCATTCTTTTCCTTTTCCTTTTCTTTATTTTTTTATTTTTTTCCTTTCTTTTCACAAAAATCAAGAAACACAACTAACATTAGTAGTTACATCTAATGTGCTGTAAGAGTAGAGGTACAAAGAAAGCTACTCAAAGTGTCTCAGAAAAAAAAAAAAGATTTTTGTCAAGAATCCTAAACTAATGTAACTTAGCACTCTATTAAACTTGTGATACTATAGGTTAATGGGGTTTAAAGTTTACAATAAAGGTTTTTTACAAACAAAAAGATCAAAGGCTCCAAGGGGTTTGTGAAGGACAATGACATAGGTTGTTGTTTACGTCAAGCGCTAAAAGAACAAGGGCCTTAATCATTGCTATTTAGTATACATCTCATAAATTGAAATTGGTTCAAGGCAAGTTCTGGATGGACTACCTATTGGAGTATCACACAATCAAAGAAATGATATGAATATGGAATAGAGTCATAGAGGCTCAACTCCTCACTTAGGATCAAATGAAAATCCATCATGTTTCTACACATCACCTAATCACTCAAATATCAATTTCTAAGTAAGTCTATGTAACCAACTACTTTAGCCAATCCGCATGGTTCACCTTCTATCCAAGTGGCCTAATTCAATCTTCAAGCATATGACTCAATCCTATTCCAACTACTATGATAGAATTTCAAGGCAACATCTCCTAACCTATTATACAACCTAATATACTACAAACAAAGAATACAATTACTAAAGCCAAAAATCACAACACAAAACAAGTACCAATGCATAGTCATAAAAGAATTAGAAACAACAAACAAACAAATATAGAAAACAAAAACAACAAAAGATGAAGTTTAAAAAGCTTATGGAGAGAGGTGATGGGGTTGGAGATGGCACGTGAAGTCCTTGGATCTCCCAAGATTTGTGGATTTTCTTTTCGAGATTTCGCTGTTGGCATGCTATCAATTGCATTTGTTCATTCTTTTAGTCGAGTTGCTCTCGTGTCTTCCTCCTACTATTAGCCAGGAGTATGTATACTCTCTTCCAATCCATTGGCCCCTCTGGTTCCTCACTTGATTCAAATGAGTCCATAGAAAATCTAGAACTAGAAGCCCCACCTGAAAACCTATGCTTCACTGCAATGCATGTCCAAGGATCTCGAAGCTTCATGTTGTCATGCGATAATATTTCCATACGTCTTAAGTATGGTGCATCAAAATACTCATAAGGAATAGGGATTAGTCCAGTAAGATCAATTTGAAAATGCTGGGCCAAAGTAGTGCCTAAATAACCCATTCCTAGCTATGTTCCCTTCTTTCGACAGATTGGGTCAAAGATTGAGAAAAAAAAAAAAAGAGAGAACATGTTAGGCTTAATCTTTTCATCTATGCAATATAATAACAACAATTCCCTAGTAGAACATTTATTGCTTTGAGTTTTACCAAACATAGCAAAACACATGAATTTGTGCAACAGTAACTGTTCAAGATTAAGAATGTGTGAGTTCGATGCATTGTGAGCATTGAACTCAGGCAAGTCAGTTAAAAACTTCCAATAAATTGTAGATGAGAAGTCTTGATGAGAAACTTCTACCTATGACTTAGAAAACTAAAAAAGTTGGCCCAATAATTTCTCATCCAAACTATGAGGCTGACCTCGTAGTCTAAACCAAAATTTTTTAGGTTTACTTAATTCAAACCTCAATGAAGTAAAAACTCAAGTGTTCGTTCATGAAAAACGGGGTAATCTATCTGGACAAATCATCCCCAACCACTTTTATTACACAATTTCATCAATTTATCTTTCAACCCTATTTGTTCTAACACATCAAAATTGAAATATTGTGGTGCAAGAATAGATCTAGTTTTAAGAACAACATACATGTCGCCTTCTTCCTTAGAGTAAATGGGAAAAGAAGCACTAAAGTTAGTTGCAATGTCTGCAGCAATTTGGCCTCCCACCTTAACTTCAATAGTTTCAACAACTTTCTTCATTCTTGAAGGCATAATAGCGTGAAAACCTGCAAAAATTACCAAAAGAAACATGATAAATTTGAGGAAAAAAGACATACAAATTTTAGAGACAGAAACCTGCGAAAATGGAGGGAAGAAAGGAAAAAGAAAAAGAAAAACAACAAAAATGTGCACAAATGTGAAGATTTTGATGAAAAATCTAAGCAAACTTACAAGATTCGGTGGAAGCTTGAAACAAAATCAGCAAAATCTGTCGAAGAAAGGTTGTGCGAGCCAAAACTGGAGAGAGGAGCGTGTAAAGAAGAAACAAAACCTGTTTTGCTATACATTTAAGATGCACCATTGTGACTAATATATAATTAATAATAATCATAATAATTACATAATTACATAATTAACAATTAATTAATAATAATAATTACTATAAACATGTAATAATTAATAATTACTAATAACATCGATAAATTTTTTTAATAATATTTAATAACGAACAATATCATAATTACTAATCAAATAATAATTAATCAATAAAAATAATTAATTGATTCTAATAGCATGTTTTCAATCAATTATATTAAATTAAACAATTAAAAATTATATCTTTCTCAAGTGAATCCTACAGTCAACGAACTTAATTATATAAACATTTTTAGGCGGGAGAATTAAGTGAAGCTTGTCACTCTACACTTAATTAATGTTAGGTAATAAATCTATTAATTATCAAAATTAATAAATTTGGTAATTAATTAATTTATTATAATTTTTATATGTGTTAAATACATTATAATTTAATAATCAATTAATTATGTTATAATTAATCAACCAATTAATACTATTTTACTTAATTAATCTTATTTTAATTAATTAATTATATTTTTTAATATGTATTAAATACATTATAATTAAATAATCAGTTAATTATGTTATAATTAATCAACTAATTACTAATATTTTCTTTTTGTTTGTTACTAGGCAATTAACACCTAAACTTAATAATTAATTATTTAAAAATCAGTTAATTATTTTATAATTAATCAACTAATTAATACTATTTTACTTAATTAATTAATTATTTAATAAAAATGTTATAACATTATATAGATCTTAATAGCCTGGTAAAAAGAAAAAGAAAATAACATGCACAATTATACTTGTGAATATTAAGTCACAGGCATGACTACTTACCTATATATATACATCAATTAATTAATTATATATTAATCATTATTAATTATAACTTAATAAGCTTAACATTTTATGATTAATAATTTATTTATAAATAAAGTATATTTTAATAAAGCAATTAATGTATTGAATTCTAATTTCCATTAATTATATCAAAACTAATTAATTAACAATTCTAGGCATGACAATTAAGAGGTCATTAATCAATTATATTTAAATTCATCTACTATACTTTTTTATATGTGTTGAATATATTATAATTAATTAATCAATTAATTATGTTATAATTAATAAACTAATTAATAATTTTTAAATTAATTATTAATTATTTAATAAATAAAGTTATAAAATTATGTAGGTTTTAACATGCACGGTTGCTGCTTCTACTTTATTAAGCCCATTGACATTAAAACATATGTGAATTATACTTAATTAATAAGTTAGCTGAAGATGTTAATTATATTTAATAAAAATTTTAATCAATTAATAATATTTAAATTAATTAGATCCAAATTAAATATTTAATTATATTTTAATTAATTAAGCAATCACTTATCATATAGTTAATTAATTGATCATGTTTAAATTAATTAATTATATTTTTTATCTTTGTTAAATATATTATAATTAAGCAATCAGTTAATTATGTTACAATTAATCAACTAATTAATAACATTTTAAATAAATGTTTATTTATTTAATAAACAATTTTAAAAAATTACATAGATGTTAATTATTCGGTAACAAGAAAAACAAAATGTTAAGTCACAATTATGCATGGGAGTCATACCTGTGACTATTAAGTCGCAGGCGTTACTACTTAGCCTATATATAAACTAAATATTAGTATATAATAATTAATAATGACTAACATATATAGTAAATATTAATATCTACCACTTTATCAATTAATTATATTTTAATACATCTACTATTTAATTATATATTAATTATTATAAATTATAACGGAATAAATTAATAATAATTTATAAATAAATTATATTTTCAAAATAGTTAATTTATTATATTTTAATTATTATTATTTATATCAAAATTAATTAAATAATTGTATTTAAATTAATTCATTATATTGTTTATATGTGTTAAGTATATTATAATCAATTAATCAATTAATGATGTTATAATTAAACAATCAATACTTTCTTAATGAATTCAGATGCCCATGAAATTTAGTAAAGAGGAAGAAAATGTGTGATGAGTTAATGCTCCAAATTTCAAGTGAATCAGAGTCAAAAGATATTCAAAACTATTATATATTTATACACTCTCGATGTCACGATCGTGCAATTCCATCTTATTCTTCGCTGTCACGATTGTGCAGAATATCTCTTCAATGTCACGATCGTGCTTGTGCACGATTATGCAAATCCTCTTAGGGTTACTCCCACATGATCGTGCAACTCTTCTCAAGCTCCCTCAAGATTTTTACGAAACAACATTTTTCATCACTTCTTCCTCTCTTTTCCTTAATCAACGATTTCTAACTTATGTCTTCACTATTTCCTCTTCATTTTTACTTTCATTTGTGCCTCAACTCATTCCAACACAAATCAAAATCTATGACTGATTTGATTTGGAATTAATCTAAAATTCATAAAAAAATTACAGTTAATGATTAATAATTACTAGATAAATAAAAATTTATTAAATATAATTTGTATATAATTAATTTACTAATTAAATTATAATTAATAGATTGATTGCTTATTATTATTAAGTTAATTAAGTATAAATTTACAGGCATGAATTAAGTGTCAATGTGACAAAGATAATTTTCTTATTTCTTATTTTAATATATTTAAAGTATAATTAATTAATTAATTTTGATATAATTAATAATAATTAAAACATAAAAATTCATTTATTTATTAAATCATACTTTATTTATAAATTAATTATTTATCATTAACTGTTAAATTTATTTAGTTTTAATTAAAAAATTAATATATAACTAATTAATTGATAAATTAAAATATAATTAATAGATTGAGTAGTTAATATTAATATTTAATATATATGTTAGTCATGACCCTGCATTATTAATTGTTAATTTTTATTAATTATTATATACTAATTTGCAGTATATATGTAACTCTTCAAATGTCATAATCGTCATGCACGGCTGTGACTTACATATATACATAATATATTATGATTCAATTAATTATCATTTATTTAATGAATTAAATAATTAGTTTTAAATTAATTGATATTATTATTATTATTATTATTATTATTAAGGTCCTGAATTGTCAAGGATGTGACTTGTTTAATAATAATAATATCAATGTGCATATTTACATATTTATATAATATATTATAATTATTCAAAAAATATTTTTTTATTATTGTTATTATTAATCAGGGTGTGAATTGTGAATTTATAATTTTTTTAATGAATCATGCAATAAATTTTGTAAGATTATTATTTCATAATTAATACTTTCCTGATAAATTAAGATGACCACAAAATTTGGTGAAGAACAAAGAAAATGTGTGAAGAGTTCTTGGTCCAAATTTTAAGTCAATCGAAAGTACAGAGAAGAAGTTATAAGAAAAATAGTGAAGGATGTTCAAAACTATTATATATCTTTACACTCTCACTGTCACGATCATGCAATTCCAACTAATTCTTCACTATCATGATCGTGCTTTTTCGGATATCTTGTCAATGTCGCGATCGTGCGTGCAAACCCTCTAACGGTTACTTTATCACGATCGTGCACTGAGGCTCTCTCTGAGTGTTACTCTTTCGCTTAATCTACCATTTCTAACTTACGTCTTCAATATTTCCTCTTCATTTTTACTTCATTGCAGCTCAACTCATTTTAATACAAATCAAAATCTATGACTGATTTAATTTAAAATTAATCTAAAATTCAGGAAAATAATAACGTTTAATGATTAATAATTAACATTAACATTAACACCTTTATAATGTTATAACATTTTTTATTAAATAATTAATTAATCAATTAAAATATTATTGATTAGTTGATTAATTATAACATTATTAATTGATTAATTAATTATAATATATTTAACACATATAAAAATATATTTAATAAATTAAAATATAATTGATTAATTAACTAATAAATTACTTTTTGATATAATTACTAATAATTAAAATATAATGAATTAAATTATTTATTAAAATATAACTTATTTATAAATAAACTATTAATAATTTATTGTTATGTTTATTCAGTTATAATTAATAAACAAAATAATATATAATTAATTAATTGATGTATTAAAATATAATTAATTGATTAAGTAGTCAATATTAATATTTTGTATATATGTTAGTCATGACCCTGCATTATTAATTGTTAATTATTATTAATTATTAATTATTATATACTAATATTCAGTATATATATACCTCTTCAAATATTAAGTAATCACTTCATCAATTAGTTAGAAATATGCTATTTTATATTCACAAATGATACCTTAATCAAATAACTTCATCAAATGCACGCTTTTCACACAACACAAGAGAAGAAGACCAAAGAGAATATTTAGCTTAAATAAATACGTGGATGTAAATATTTGGAAATTATTAACAAAAACATTTATTTATTTATAACACACCAACAATCCCTATATATATATCACACTAACGAAACGCTATCAATTAAACAAAAACATTCAGTTACAAAAACATGAAATACTACATAAACATCAAAACCTACGGTTGTTTAATAAAGTGAAACCATTCAAGAAACAAAAGTTTGTGCTCACAAATTAGATATTCATGTAGCGCTTATATTAAATATTGTTTTTTTTTCTTCTTAACATTGGTGCATCGTACCTATCCTTCTCTTCGTTTATCTTCTTCTTTGCAGCATCCTCTTTATCAATAGTTCCATTTACACCATCCGGTTTCTCAACGGTCTCTAGGCCCTTGAATTTTGTCGTTCTCTTTCTTCTTCTTCTTTTTATTTTGCGAGAACATTCTTAAATAGACTTAATAATTTTCAATAATCAACAATAACTTGAAGTTAAGAAAAGAAAAAAAAAACACCATAACATGAACTGTCACAATAATACCTTAATAATTAAACTAAAATTATACTCAACCAAAACTAAAAACACTAAATCATAAAAACACAAGCACAAAAAAAAACAAATTAACAATAACAACAAATTATTTTCTCATTTAATGATTAAAGATTTTAAAAGATCAATTCAACAAACACAACCTAAGAATTTAAAACTCCTAATAATTCTAGTTAAACTATTCTTCACATGCATAACCATAATCAACAAGTACCTCAACTGAAAGAGCATTAATAAGTGTGATAGACACTCGCTTTATTTTCCCTTCTTTCAAGCACTCCAAAGGTCACAAATATTCACTCATTTTTCATTTCATGTTAAACATCAACCATAAGCTTGCTAGCTAATCCAATCTTCACTACTAAATATCTAACACAAACATTAATCTGAAGGTCTTTATTTTGGTTGTAATGAGGCCAAGATAAAGGTAAGGAAAAGATAAAATTCGACTTTAAACCAAAGGACTAATTAAGCATTTAAAATCATACAAACCAATAAAAAAAAAAACATTGAATTCTTTCTTTTCAACTTCAAAGATAACCCTACCAATCTCCTTTACTTTTTTGGTCTCCCCTTTCCCTTCATTTTCTTTTTTCTCTTCCTCTTTTTCTTTTTTTTGCATGCCATTTTCTCCTTCTTTTTCTCCTTTTTTCTCTTTCTTCTTCAGTTGATATGATTATCTTTTTTTCCCAATATACAACAACATATATACCTTTTAAATGCTCAACTTGCCCTTATGGAGATTCAAACTATGATCTTACTCCTTTCTCTGATGATTTTTTTCCCAATATATAACAACATATATACCTTTTAAATGCTCAACTTGCCCTTACGGTGGGTGAAATCAAAACAGAAAAACAATAAAGTCCAAAGCTCGTGTTTAAGGTTTTAACCAAAAAAAAAGTTCCATGCAAGCTTAAAGCAGCTCACTAAGGATAATATCATGGTGGCTTTTAAAGCTCTCAAGTTAAATCCTAAATGCCTTCATCACTTTAATGTTTGCATAAGATCATGTAATCTCGACTAGTGTTCGCAAACAAGTTTTAGATTTGTTTAACCATGAAAGAATACTCTCAAGAATGAATACTTTTAATTGGTCTCAAACCCTTACCGAAGAAAAGTCTCATTCATCTACCACAACAAGCTAATATCCTTTCATTTAAAATCCACGTCAATCAACTTATGTATGCAAATATATTTTTTCACTTATATTATGCATTTATTATCCCGATTAAGTTCAGTCAATAATCAAACATCTTTAACTATTAAACAAAAAAACAAACACAGAATGTACAACAATCATAGTAAACATAATAGGAAATTAAATAAAAGATAAAGATGCAAACAACATTAATTAACACAAACAATAAAATTAAAAATAATTTTATGACAAACAATCAAAATAATAAAAGAAAAAGATAGAAATACAATACTAAGATGAAGGTGGACG
>JAOTAX010017079.1:0-12343 GCA_025629825.1 Erythroxylum guanchezii
TTCAATTTCCAGAAATACACCCTTGAACTTTGCTTATGTTGGTACTGTTCATTGCCTTGGAATAACGGTTCACAACAGATAGACAAAACACCTATTGAACAAAGCAAACAAATGTCAAGTGTTAACAGAGACGAACTCATTATAGCTACTAGTTTCTTCTTGCGTGTTGGATCCTTTGCTCCTTGCTATTCTTGCAGGAACATTGCGCAAAAATAATAAACCCCCCAAACTATATCCGAAATCTAAACCGTTGGCCTGAAAACTTCAACTTTGGAGCCGCTGGAGGAATCAATCTGATAGGTGATTAGAAGAAAAAAAACGAAAATGAATATAATATAACTGCACAATCGAAACAGTGGTGCTCATTCAACTGCTGGATAGAGACCAGGCATGTAAGGCCGTCCACTTCCATTAGAATCGGCAAAGAGATCCCCAGAGTGAGACGACTTTCTGGTCTTGAGATTCTTGGGAGAAGCACAGTAGAAATCATTGGAAGCGTTGCTAGTGGAATATACTGATGATGTAGGCAGTCCATGTTTCAAATGTATCCTCTTTCAACTGTTTCAGCTTCCAATGGCAATTCATCCAATGTCTAGCACGAAAGATCAAAGTCTTCATCATGTCAACACAACCTTTCAGGTATTCGACTCAAAAAGTTCCTTTCTTCTAACATATCCTACTATCATTCACAAAACCGGTCCCTATTGGTATGCCAATGCCAATAATATTGCAGTATTTGTTTGTTACTTCCTCTTTCCTTCCAGTATTTATTTAATATTGTAAAAGTAAAGTGCATTAAAAAAAAGAACCTATAGGCGTCAGAGAACTAGAAACACTCACCCTAAATGCCTGCTGAAGAACTCTTTAAGTGTTTCTCTTGTCCGTTTTCTCTTCATTGCTATCTCATCAGGTACCTGCAACATCTCTTTAAATAGATTTTCCCTGTTTGGATAAGACAGATGTCAACTGAACTTGCAAAAACTAGTGCACAATCTACAAAACAGAGGAAGAAATCAAGGCAGTAATTATCGTGATGATGTCTCAAATCACCTGTACAGCTTCTTAATGAAGACATTGTGTAATTCTCTCTTTGTATGGTTCGTCTACATTTGATAACCAATCAACATCAGAAACGTAAGTTCCTATATTCAAATCAATAAAGCTACAAGCACTGCACCAGAGAAATGATACTAAAGCATGTCGTTGAGAAGCTTCAACAAGATTATGGCCTGGAAGAAATATGTTTTTCAGACACACAAAACATACAAGTCTGATCTCACCAAGGAACAACATTTTATAAAGGGAAGTTACACTGGAAATTTTAACTCTCAAAAGCCTCCAACTATGTAAAAAAGAGTACCAAGCTTGTATACTAATATTATAAATAGTCAGTACCTTAACAATAGAATGAAGCAAAAAGGCTCACACTCTTATAGTCAAGAAGCATCTGAAACTGTGGAGTATGCAAGATCTTTGCAAAGTTTTGGGAGTAAGAATAAGAATGCAACTTGGTATGCTCCACTAAACTAGATTCATGTTCACACTAGTGAATCAATGATTGTTGTTGAAGGACAAGGTCCTAATTCCTACGATATCAAATATTTTGGCACAGAAAGTGAAAATAACAAAGAGAAACCGGACACTGAAAACAGACAAGAAAATTAGCAACAATGTGCTTACGGATTAAATTACCAGGAAATGCATAATAGCTTTCGGTACTGAGTCTTCAATATTCTTTCGAACAATGTCATAATATGATCTCAAAAGCAATTTAGTGACAACAATCTCAACAGACTCCTGCTCTGATTGGCTCTCCGGGGGCCACAAAACAGTTGGAGGCTTAGGAAACAGAACCGTAAGAGGTAAGGAAAAGGCAAAGAAAAGAAAAAGAATAGCAGAGATGCTCATTGGCTGTACATAACGGCATAGACAAAAAAAAAGCCCATCCATACCTCCTGTAAATGGATCATGAAGCTTTGTTCCATACCATCCATGCTTTGAATAGGTTCATTGTATGACTTGCTGGTTACATTTTCTTTAGAAGAGACACGAGAATTGTCAGCTCTACTTCTACCAAAAATTGATGAAATACCCCAACTTGAACCAATCGCATTCCCTAAATTAACATCATTTGCAACAATCAAGATATCATACTGGGTGTGCCCGAGCCTAGCCCAAAGCCGGGTATATCGGGCTGGGCTGAAAATGCCATTTGTAATTCCAACTCAAGATGTGAGAGAGAATATGTGGGAAGAAATATTTGTGCATGCACGTCAACTGTTCCTGTTGCCGTTTTCTAAATGATGATTACCAGTTGGTGCAACTTTTTCAACATCTGCAGCAAGCTGAACTCCCTGTAACTTGAACAAATGAAACAGTATGACAAGGTCAAAAATCAACCGACCCAAAAGGAATGATGATTTAAACCGAATAATAGAGAGAGAAAAAAGCGATGAAAAAGAATAGGATAGGAAAATGAGAAAACCATACCTGCTCCGGCACTATTCCATTAACTTGTCTACCAAGAAAACCTCGAGACTTCAGACTCCTTTCAGATGCTGATGGCTTGTCCGTCTCTACAGCATCCTACTTGAAAACAGAATCCTACTGAAAGAGATAGATAGAAAATCCAATTGAATGAATCATGGACATGGGAAAATGCCAATGACTTCAATATCAAGAACGCACCTTTTGCCTGGAAATGGGTAGCTAAAAGACTTTACCTGCTGTCGTGCTACTTCAACGGCCTTACTTCCACCAATAAAATTTGGGTGCGAAGTAACGTAATCCATCTGCAAAAGAGTCAGAGATTCTCAAATATTGAAATGCAACTGATGAAGCAAGTACTTAAGCAAGCCCATGCCACTAAGGTTGAGATATCTAGACTTCAACTTACCTCCATTTCAATGATGTGAACAATCATTGTTTCTGATGGTTCATGACCATCTCTCAAGAAGTTTCCAATAACTTCATCCATACGCCTTCTCAGAACAGGAAACCGATGCGGTTCGTTAGCTAGACACCGATGGCTAATCTGAAGAGGCAGATAAGAAAATATAGTTTTCAAGATGGAATAGATGCTGCTAGAAGTCATACAAACATTAGTTCTACCTTTATTAACTCATTATGTATGAACCTGGCACGCTGAAGGCTTGGATCTAATAAACGAGCTATTTGCCTCCGGACAAGAACCTCAAATGGTACTTGCATAAACGAAAATAAATCAAAAGCGTGACCTAGTAATTTGAGAAATGTAAGCAAATAGTCAAAAGGGAGAACTTAAAAGGGAGTAAGAAGAAAACAACAAAGCCTACTTCTGGAACAAAAAGTGCACTTCTAGGAGTTCTCATGAAGACAACAATAGATTCGCTCTCATTTCAGCTTCGAAAAGCTCTTTTGAAGTTATGGAATTGAAATAAAGTATTTTCTACATTTCTTTGTTTATTGTCCTTTCGTGTTTGATTTGGGATACGTAACTAAGGTACCTTTACGTATTACACGTTATATCAGAGCAGTGATGTGATTGGGTGGTTAAAAATGAAGAGTTTTGAATTTTTTCTTCATAAAGATTTCGGAGAATGAAGTTCTGTTTTTGGTTTTTTCTTGCTTATTGTTGCATGAAAGTAGTATACATGTGTGAAAAACTGGTTCAAAACTCGTCGTAAATCACTTCGACTGTCACCAGGCGACGGAGATCGTCGGGGACATGTGATACACACACCTAACACCTGAGTAGTGTAGGCGAGGGGCTAACAGGGTTGGCACGTGCTAGTGGGGACGCGTGGGGACGCGTGTGGCATGTGCCACACACGCTCCATCCCATATACAGTGACAGGGTAGAGGCGGTTTAGTAGGCGCATTCAACGCATGGCCATATGGATGCTCGACACGTGGCCTAACGATGTAAGGACACGTGTCGTGCGTGTGATGCACGTGCTAGCATCAATGGTGCATCTGGAGCATGTCGCGCACGTGTGTTTGACGTGGGCACGTGTCCAACACAAGCCACTCTTGCAGTTGATGTCTCTGTGACATCAGCAGCTGATGCCTTCGACTGAAGTCAGCTATACGAAAATTAAAAAAACCAAAAAAATCCAGATTTCTAGAAAGCATGCCCTTGGGTGGTTTGGGTCAGTTTCCAAGTCTGAGAACTTCATAAAGTGAATTATTATTTTTTGGATTTATTACATTAGTAATAAATTAAAGTCTAACTCTAGAAAAAGGAATTAAGGCATTCTAAAGTCAATTTTGAGTGAATTTTCATACTTTAGACAGCACATGAGGGAGATACTTCAAGTTTTTATGTCTCAGGTCTTATGTTTAGTATTCGGGATCATAAGATAGTCACTCAAAAAAGGAATTAAGACATTTTAAAGCCATTTTTAGAGAATTTTCATGCAACAAACTTGACATAAGGGAGATCATGAGGTTCTCGTGTTTTAAGCGGTTGGTTCAGTGTTTAGTGATGCATGATAGTCACTTTAATGGGATTTTTCTGTTACGAAAGTCTTAAATAAAGTTTTCAGAGAATGTCTTCAGCACTAGTGCGTGACAATGAGACTGTGCATTCGTGTTTTACATTTATTGATGTTACATTGTCACATGTCATATGTCTATAAAGAATGTGAGGATAACACAAAAATGTACCCCTTGTGTTTGTGGACTTTTTGAGTGTTGATGAGGATATAGTCACCATAATGGCCTTTCAAGTCTATATTTTGAATTGTTCTGCTTACATGTTGGGGAATGTCTCTGGTCTCATGTTTGGTTATTTTGCACACAAGTGTTGGCCTTATATGAGATTTTGAGATGCACATAAAAGCATAAGATAGAGGAAAATTGTTGCTTGAATAATCTATTCACCCACAAATGGCAGTGTCATAAGAGTTGATGGTTTGTACTCTAATCGCTTTTATGTAGAAGTCTAGTTGCATATATTATGTATTCAACCCATAGGTGTTTCATAATATGTGTGATCGGATTCTCAGTATAGATATTATTTAATGGCTTTGAGTATCGCTATTGTCCTACATTTGTGCTAATCTAAATATTATCATTTTATAGTCACCTTTTCGATCAACAATATCAGTATCATCATTGAAACCCTGACTGGTTTCAATACAAAGAAATGGAAAGAGGATGTATTGAATGCTAAGGAGATAACTGAAATTGATATGGCCATACGGATGGATAGACCATCTCCACCTACATCCATGAGCTTGAGAGCTCATAAAGCAACTTATGCAACTTGGGACCTGTCTAACAGATTATGTTGCATGACCATTAAGAGATCCATACCTAACCATCTACTTAGTAGACTTTCGAACATAAATATAGTGAAGGAATTTCTTGGTAATGTCTTCCAAAGGTACACGGTCTCACCTAATGTTGAGATCAGTGCCTTGATAAAAGAATTATTCTCCATAAGGTATACTAGAGAAGGGGGAGTAATGGAGTACATATCAAGAATGATCCATCTTCACAATAGATTGAAGATGCTGAATTTTCTTCTTCCTAAAGTCTTCATAGTTCATTAGACTTTGAATACACTCCCCCTAGAGTTTAGTAATTTGGTAATGGCATATTATTCGCTAGATGAAGAATGGGACTTCAATGCTTTGATTACCCATTTCATTGCTGAGGAGGAGAAATTCAAGCTTGTTACTCCTACAACCCTCGAAGCAATTAAAAGGAAGGTAAAGATGAAGCCTGCTAAGTTCAAAGGTAGAAAGACTACATCTTCTCCACATGCTGATGCTGGTCAATCTAGTGTTGGAAAAGGTCCTATGGACATAAAGAAGTCAACAATATAAGGCCTGGAAAGAAAGACAAAGACCATCAGGTAACTCCTTGGCTTATCAATTTGTGAATCTAACTTGCGATAGGCGTATTAAGTACTTGGTGGCTATAAAGTCAAGCATTTGATCATGATGCTTCCATAATACAAAGGTTCATAACTAGGATAGAGCTAAATAAAGGGAAGGAGAAACTGATGGTTGACAACAATAAAGAAGCTAATGTAATATCTAAAGGGGATGTATGTACTGAACCTTGCTGTGAGGTTCATTCTGGTTTTACACGAAAATTTTTATATGTGATCTTTATATCAATTTTGGATAAAGAAGGTTAATGATTTGTATTTAATGCTTTTGTTATACAGTTGTTGTTTAATGCAAAACATAATGGTACAACTTTCTTGTCATATGGTTTGTATAAAATGTGTCTTACCCTAAATTAGATATATGCTTCTTTGTACCTTGTTAAACAAGTCATGAAAAGAAGAACCCTGATGAATGACAAGTCATACATGGTGTAGCATAAAAGTTTAAGCCACATTTCTAGAGCTAGGGTTAAGAGATTGATTAAGGAAAGCATTCTCTCAATTCTACATTATGATGATCTAGAAACATGTACTGATTGTTGCAGGGGTAAGTTGATTGAAATAAGGATAAAGAGGTCAACTTGTGCTTCTAACTTGTTAAGTCTGATACATACAGATATCAGAAGACCTTATACAGTTGCATTGTGCAATTCTAAATGTATTCTGACTTTTGTTGATGATTATTCCCATTACAATTTATGTGTTCATGCTTAAAGACTAAAGGTTGAAAACTAATTGGAAAAATCCATCTAGAGAGTCAGATCTGACTATGGAGGAAAGTATCATGACAAACATGGTGTTTCAGGACTTGAAAAGGTCCGTTTACCAGACATATGGAATAAGTTGGAATAGTGACTTGATTTGCTATGTCGAGCAGTTTTGAGCAAAATGGTGTGTTGTTGAAAGGCATAGAACACCTTAAATGACATAAAGAAGTCGATGCAGAATATGACTAATCTACTTGATTATCTAAAAATGTGGAAACCCAACTTTGTACACATTCGTGTATGGAGCTGCCCTGCAGAGATAGTATAATCCTTATAAATACAAATTGCATGCTTATTCCGCTCATTGTTATTTAGTAAGAAATATCTACTACTCAAAAGGCTACAGATTTTACTGTCGAAAGAGGAGGGATCGGAATGGTGGAATTACAAATAACTAAAATTTTGAAATATGATGTTTATGATGATGGTAGGCTCGTTGACCCTTCGGATGATAGCGGGGTGGATACTATAGTTATTATGTACCCACTACTTATACGGTTAGATTCAGTAGATCTAGGTCTTAGTACCGTGCTTGTACAGGAATAGAAACAATAATCGGAACCCCATACCTGAACACATAGAGGTTCTTGGGGGTATAAGATCTAATGCAATTGTGTAGATCTGCTAGAGTGAGACGACTTGGTATCCCATCTAATTATATAGTCTATTAAGTGAACAAGAGTGCGATGTTAGACATGTTACGAATCTAGTTACTTTTATAGTAGCTATTTTGGACCCAATGCGGATTGTGGTAGGATGCAATGAATGATAAGACATAATCTATGAAGCATAGTAAGGTTTGGGAGTTAGTTAATGTTAAGCAGAATTGCAAACTAGTCTATTGTAAATAAGTTTAAAAACCTAAAGGATTTTGGGATGAAGTTTAGCAGTTTATGGGCTTGCTTTGTTGATTTTAATGTTACCTTTTCTCTCGTATCCTCGTCGGATGCATTTTGAGTGATTTTGGATATTGTAGCTCATGATGATATAGAGTTACATCAGATGGTTGTCAAAACCTCTCTCCTAAATAAAGACACTTATGAAGAGGTCTATATGTGGAATAACCTGAAGGATTTCAGGATCCATATAGAGCTGACATGGGTTGAAAGTTAAGCAGATCAATATATGGTTTACATGAAACATCTTGAAAGTGATACCTTACATTTGATGAGGTTGTGACATCTTTCAGCTTCATGGAAAATAAAGTTAAAAGATGCTTCTATTATGAGGTCAGAGGGAGCAAAGTTATCTTCCTATTACTGCATGTGGATGATATATTGCTCACGTTAAATAACTTGACCATGTTGCATGAAGCTAAGCAACTTTTGGTTAGGTATTTCAATATAAAGGACCTTAGTGAAGCATCTTTTGTCCTAAATATTCAGATTTACCAGACAGATCTCAACACTCTTCAAACCTCTCACAGAGTGTATACATTAAATGAGTACTACAAAGGTTTAGTATGGCAAACAATAAATAGAGAGGTTATTAGGAATGTTTCTAATATCAATACGGTTGATAGCTTGAAGTATGCTCGGGTAGGTACTAAGTGGGACATTGCGTCTACTGTTAGACTAGTTGGTTAATATCTAGTTAACCTATGTATAAACTATTCGAATGTAGTAAAGCAAGTGTTGAGATACTTACAAGATACCAAGGATTATATGTTGACATATAGAAAAGTCAACACTCAAAAACTCGTAGAGAATCCAGATTCAAATTTTAGCTATGTGTTTGGATGATCAAAAGTCCACTTAAGGTTACATTTTTATATTTGCAGATGTTACAATGTCATGGAAGAGTGTCAGGTAGACACAGGTGACTTCCTCGACTATGCATGCAGAGTGCATGCTATAGGGCTGATTTATAGCTAGTTTGACTCAAAAATTTAATTTCTGAGTTGTCTGTAGATGATTCAATGGCTAGACCCATTCGGTTATACTATGATAATCAAGCTGCTGTGTTGTTTAATAGTAACAAAGAATATCACAGGGTCTTAGCATTTAAAGGTCAATTATTTTTCCATAAAGGAGTTGATTCAGAAATGTGACATTAAGATTTTGAGCATTTAAGGATTGAGGAACTTTAAACTGATCCTTTAATTAAAAGACTTTGCCCACTTGTGTTTGGAAGACAAGTATATAGTATGGGTTTTGAAGTCCTTAGATACTATTAGTTAGGGGATCGTTATGTTTGCTCCATGTACATTTGTACATTTATACATTTAATGTTATGACAGTATGTTGGTTCATCAATATAGATGATCATCGTTTATCCTTAGTAATACGTGTTATCATACATTGTCATCATATATGCGACAATCTTAAGATTTACATCGAGCTTAAACATTTAAAGTCATTGGGCATATATACAGATTGACCTTAACCCGGGTCCTTTTAGGTCAGTTTTCAGGTTCGCGGAATTTTTTAAGTGGTTTTTTCAATTTTTTGGATTTATTACGTTGGTAATTAGATTCTGAAATTTTTTTAAAGCCTTTTAAAGCTAATTTTGAGTGCATTTTCGTACTCCGAACTACACATGAGGGAGACACTTAAGTTTTCTATCTCGTACGGTAGGTTTGGTATTCGAGAAAGTAAGATAGACACTCTCATTGGGATTTTTTATTTATATATGTCTCAAATAAAGTTTAAAGACAATATTTTCAATACTGATATGTGATTATTTGATTATGAATCTAGTTTTTACAGTTATAATTAATTTTCACATACATTATGCTTATATAGAATATGAGGATGACATAAAGATGTATCCCTTATGTTTGTGGACTTTCTAAGGTACTGATGAGAATGTAGTCACCAAAGTAGCCTTTCAAGTCAGTATTTTAGATTGTTATGCTCATATGTTGGGGATGTCTTTGACCTTATGTTTGGTTATTCTGCCCAAAGATGTTGGGCTTACATAGGGTTTTGAGATATTCATAAAGGCATTAAATATAGGAAAGTCATTGCTTAAATGATCTATTCACCCAAAGGTGGTGATGTCATGAGAGTTTATGGTTTGTATTCTGATCACTTTTATATGAGGGTCTAATTACATATATTATGTATTTAGCCCAAAGGTATTTCCTAATATGTGTGATTAGATTCTTAATAGAAATACTGCTTTAATGCATTAAGTATCACTGTTATCCTGCATTTATACTGATCTTTACATTGTCTTTTTTATTTTACAGTCACCTTTTCTGTAAACAACAATGTTGTTATGATTGAGATCTTAAATGGTTTCAATTTCAAGTAGAAGAAGGATGTGGAGTTTGCGCTGGAGATGGCTAACGTCAGTATGGCGAGGCACATCGAGAGACCTTCTCTACTTACAGATATCAGCTCAGAAGCTAATAAAGCAGCTATGGTGATCTGGGAGTGGTTAAATAGGATGTGCTATTTGACCATCAAGAGGTCGATCCCCGATCATCCGCTGAGTGGATTACTAGATACGACCATAGCAGAGGAGTTTATGGATAGCATTTCCCAGAGATATAAGGTGTCTTCTCATGTGGAGTAGAGCACCTTGAATAAGGAACTATTCTCTATGAAGTATACGGAAGAAACAGGCATTCAAGAGTACATTATCAGGATGGGACATCTTCAGACTATGAGGGAGGATCTTCACATCCTTCAGGAGATAGCAGGATGGATACTACAGTTATTTCGTATCCACTTCTCATACAGTCAGGTCTGATGGATGTAGGTTCAAGTACCATGCCTGTGTAGGCATAAGAACCTATACTTGTTCAGGAAGAGGTTTCTAAGGTACAAGAACCTTTGCAGTTGTGCAGATCCACCAGAAAGAGGCGACCCGCTATCTCACCATATTACATAATCTATTTGGGTGAGCAAGACTATGACATAGGATATATTGTGGATCCAGTTACTTTTACAGAAGCCATTTCTGGACCCTATGTGGATATGTGGTGGGAAGCAATAAAGGATGAGATGCAGTCTATGAGGTATAATAAGGTATAGGAGTTTGTTGATTTACCTTAACATTGCAGGCCTGTCAGTTGCAATTGGCTATTTAAGACCAAAAAGGACACACAGGGTTAGGTTGAGCAGTTTAAGGTGCGTTTGGTTGCCAGGGGATTCACTCAGAGAGAAGGAGTTGACTTTAATGTTACATTCTCTCCTATATGCTCGAAGGATGCATTTAGAGTGATTATGGCAATAATAGCTCATTATGATATGGAGCTACATCAGATGGATATTAAGATCACTTTCCTAAATGGTGACCTTTATGAGGAGGTCTATATGGAGCAACCTAAAGGATTTCAAGATCAAGATGCAATTGACAAACTTTGTAAGTTGACTAAATCAATATACAGTCTAAAACAAGTTTTCAGACAATGGTACCTAAAGTTTGATGAGGTTTTGAGCTCATTCGGCTTTGTGGAAAACAAAGTTGAAAGATGCTTATACTATAAGGTCGGGGGGAGCAAAGTTATCTTTCTATTACTGTACGTGGATGATATCTTGCTCGCATCAAATGATTTGACCATGTTTTATGAGGTAAAGCAAATTTTGGCCAGACACTTTGACATGAAGTATTTTAGTGAAGCTTCTTTTATCCTCAGTATGCGGATTCACCGGGATAGATCTTAACACTCATTGAGCCTCTCACAAAGAGCATACATTGAGCAAGTGCTACAGAGGTTTAATATGGCTGACTGTAAAACTGTTGTAGCACCTATCTCTCAAGGTGAGAGATTATCTTTGGCGCAGTGTCTAAAGAATGAAGTTGAGAGAGAGGCTATGGGGAATGTCCCGTATTCTAGTGTAGTTGGTAGCCTGATGCATGCTCAGGTGTGCACTAGACTAAATATTGCATTTGTTGCCTGACTGTTAGGTCAATATCTGGCTAACCTATGTATGGACCATTGGAATGCAGTTAAGCAAGTGTTGAGATACCTAAAGGGTACCAAGGATTATACGTTGACATACAGGAAAGTTAATAATTTAAACTTCACAGGGTATACAGACTCCGATTTCGCTATGTGTCTGGATGATCATAAATCCACATCGGGTACATTTTTATGTTGACAGATGGTGTAGTATCATGGAAGAGTGTCAAGTAGACACTAGTAACTTCCTCGATCATGCACACAGAGTTTGTTGCGTGTTATTGAGCTGCTACACGGGTGGTTTGGCTCAGAAACTTGATTTCTGAGTTGTCTGTGGTAGATTCGATAGCTAGACCCATTTAGTTGTATTGTGATAATCTTGTTGTAATGTTGTTCAGTAACAACAACAAGAATATCACAAGGTCTAAGCATTTTGAGGTCAAGTACTTGACCATAAAGGAGTTGATTCAGAGGGGTAACGTTGAAGTGAAGCACATCAGGACTAAGGAGATGTTAGCTAATCCGTTGACTACAGGACTTCGCCCACTAGTGTTTGTTAGACATGTATCCAGTATGGGCATGTTAAAGTCCTTAGACATGTATCTCTGTCACTATAGGGGTAGCGGATGATGTAAAGGTGGTGGATGGTGTAGCATCAGTTACGAAAGGTGATGCCTCATTATTGTTGTCTAAACCTGCGTCACATTATATCATGTTATCTCTTTGGTGGCATATTTCAACCTGAAATTCATATTTGATTGATTTTTCTAGAAATATAAGAATTTGAATTCAATATTTTACACAATATATTGAAAAGGAAATAATTGATTTGTTGAATAT
>JAOTAX010017126.1:0-12341 GCA_025629825.1 Erythroxylum guanchezii
GTTATTTTTTGAGGCTTGGAAACCCATCAATTCCATCCTATAATCCAACCAAGTTCCCACACTTGACTCAGCAAAATAGTCCCACAAAGAAGTAAACGAAAGTATAACGTTGTAGGCTGTCTAAGGGAAGCAGAATTCAGTAAATCACTTGGAATTATAGAGCAAATGGAACGAGCGTAATTTTGAGGAACAAAGGACTTTAATTACTGAAAATATGAAATAGAGAATACGTCCCCAAGTCTAGAGGATTTACAACATATTTATAGCCTTCAAACATTAATTATTTAAAAATAAAACTGTCCAAATAACTTATAATGTGAGTAACGCCCAGTGCATGCTGTCCAAATAATTAAATGAAATAAATCAATAATCATGTGAGCAGCGTCCAAATGCATGCAAGCCATGCAACGTTGGAGTAGCGTCCCAGCACCTGCATTGCAACGTAACCAACCAAACAATCCACCAACGCTGTCTCCATTTTCCAGCATGCCTTAATTAATTCCAACCTATAATATATGGTTCTGTGTATTATGAAAGGGTCAGGGACCTCACAATTTATCAAAGCATGCCGTCATTATATTGCCAAAGTTATATAATATTGATATTTACCAAATACCGAAATGAAGCTCTCACATTTTACATCTCATGTTTCCTAATTTTCATTTGGTTAGGAAATTCACAAGTTCAACTTCAGTTCGTGAATAGGTCCTCTTTTATTTATTACCTTACCTAGAATTAATTTATTCTTTTATTTCTCACATCATAAAAAATGTAATTTCTTCTTTTAATTCTCATAACATTATAAAAAATAAATTTATATTAAAGTTCTTTGAGTATATTATAAAAAAAATCATAAACTTATCTCAATTTTACAATAATAACTGAAATTTAAAAAATTACACTAAAATATTCAAACTTATGAAAATTATCCAACATTAAGTTTTTTATTAACGTGTAACTCGTCACGATAAATATTTGTACTTGTCACGTACCTATCACGTGTCTAATATTTATCTAACTAATTATTAATTATTTTATTAATTTATAAAACATAAAACCTAATTTCCTTTTTTCTCTAGTAACCCAGTTACTCTTCTTTCCCCAGCAACCTATTTACTTTACTCTGGTTTAGAAACAAGAAGGTTGGGAAATTACTTCAAGAACTTCAATAGTAGACTTTCTTAATCCCCCATAATCGCAGCCCCAACGTTCAAGCTTCTTTTTCTGGGATCTTAACAAAATTGCAACTCTTGCTCGAAATCGTAGCATGAGTTATTCAACAGGAGACTTTCTTAATCCCCCGTTAAAACAAAATAGGACATGTTTTATAAGGGAGGAGACAAACAAATTGAATTTGAGCAAGTCTTACAAGTCCATGATTTTACCTTCTCAGATCAAAATTCATCCCAGAGAAATACGTAGTCATAAACCACCTTAAAATGAACAGATTCTCTCAATACTACTCCTGAACCACAATTTGAACTGTAAGTTCTATAGTATGCATGCAATTGTAACAAATTTACATACGCAAAGACTAAGACCGAAGAGCAGGAGTGAGGTTCTCGAAGTTCCCAATTCTGGGTATTGAACCAGTAAGATGAAGTGTTCACTCGAAAATCCATTTCTCTGGCCACCTTCTGAAGATTTAAAGTCTACAACTATATTGTATATCCTCTACAGCTTCAGCAACTGTCATTTTTCTTTTATCTTTTCGGCATCAACATTACTCTTTAGCTTTATACCAACCGGAATAGCTAGCCAGTTGCGCAGACTATAAGATTCTACTTCCACTTCATATCAACAAACATGTAGTGAATAACAACCACTTGACATACTTCAGCCAACAAAAATTCCCCTGGTTGTTTCTAAGAACTGGGAAGAAGCAAACAGGTTACGAGAGAAGGAAGCAGAAAGTATATTGGAGCAGAAGAAAATGGGCTTCTGGAGAAGAAAAGAAATTAGGTTTATGTTTTAAAATTTGTAAAAATAATTCATAATTAGTTGCATATATAGCGGCACGTGATAATTACGTGATAAATTTAAAAGTCACGTTAGTAACATTAACTAAAAGCTTAATGTCAGACTATATTTGAATAAATTAAAAGTTTAGGTAATTTATTGTCACTTTTTTAAAGTTCACGTTAGTATTATAATATTAAGATAACTTTAGAATTTTTATTTTATAATTTACCTAGGCTCTTTTTTCTTTTTAATTTTTCAAAAAGTTTAAATGTTATATATTATCAAATTATCATTAAGTTTATACTTTTGTAACTAAAAATATAGTTGTTCATTAATATCATATATGATCAGTTTTTGATATTAGAGAATAGATCTATTTTGAATATAAAATATTATGAAAGAAAATTATCTCCGTCACTCCACATTATTTACATTAAAAAAAGGACTCAAAAACTTTTTAAGCACAAAATAAGCTAGTAATTCAATTAATAAGGATGTAAAAGTGACAAGAGGGTCACACAGTATAAATCACAACAATACACATAAATAATATATATATATATATATATATATAAAGAATAATGATGCTTAAGAGTGAATTTCAGAGACAAATGATTCGGTAAAACTCCACTCCAAGGTAATGCCGTAAAAAGAGATGCATACAGTTTTTTGACGATCGTTCTCATGAGTTAACTAGTTTCAAGGTGTCGAAGAAGGGTATTGGATAGAAGGAATAGTAGAAGGGAATGTGAGGAGTGAGGATGCTTGGTAACGGAGGCAGTCTAAATTTATGTAAACTGGTGGCCGGATAAATTTGCAAGTGAATAAAGTCAATTATAACAGGTTTATAAGACTTAATATCGAATCTCACATGGAACTATATCACTATAATTATTAATCTTAGTTAAATAAAAAAATTAGAACCAAATTTGTAAAGAGATAATTAAATTATTAAACTGACAAAAACAATGTAAATAACTAGCAAATAAAAATCAATTAATTAAGGAGGTATTTGGTTTCGTTTTATTTTTAGGTTTTTTGTTGTTGTTTTCAAAAAAAATAAAACAGTCCCTAAAAACTAGTTTGGTTGAAATTGTTTTTGTTTTTTTTTGTTAAAAATAAAAAACTGCAATACTTTTTTGAAAACGTAAAAAAGACGTTTTCGTGTGTTTTTAAAACAGGTTTTTATATTTCACAAAAACTAGTTTCTACGCGATTGTATAATCTTCTGTCGTTCTGCGTCTTCGACATCTTCCTCTGTTTCTCTAGTTATACTTACTGCCTATTTATTTTCGTTGCTTAAGTTATTTCTATCATTTACGTTAAAAGGTCTCTGCACATAGAAATCAACGAAAAATCTGTTATCTTCATCCTCTTCTCAGTCTATGCGTCTTCTGCTATCTTTTGCAATTGCTTCCGTCTGCAATTTCCAGGTTTGTTTATTAACAGTGATCTCAAGATTCTGAGCCGCTCCATAGGCAAGAAACACAAGCAAAACCGCAGAGCTTAGGATATGAACATCACGTGTATGGTTCTTCTTCTTAAGAAAATCAGAAGAGACCAACGGTGCTTCTTCTTCGTCGCTATCATTCAGAGAGGCCATTTTTGGGTTCTCAATTCAATCCAATTCTAATTGCAAAACTTTGCTATATAGCCTAGAAGTGAGTGATAATACCCAATGTAGAGAGGTCAAACCACAAGCAAAACGAAAATCGCCGGCTGGAATCTTCAAAATTAAAGGACACAGGGAAAGAGTTTGATGGCTGTTAACTTTATTCAATTAATTAAGCTCCAATGAAGCTTAACGTGTCCATTTGGTAGTTTCATGTATATATGAAACGTGAAAAGAAAAATGATTTCGTTTTTTCTTTTAACAATATTTTATTTACATGTATTTAATTTTCTTTATAATGATAATTAATCAATTTAAAAAATGATATATTATATTATAATTATTATACATAAGAGTATAATTAAAAAAATAAGAACAAGATAATAAAATCAAACATATTTTTGTTCTCAGTTTTTAATTATAAATCTCAATTAAACAGGTTTTTGTTTTCAGTTTTTATATTACAAATCTCAACCAAACAGGTTTTTTTTTAAAGGAAAAAAACAGAAACAAAAAATAAGAAACAGAAACTAAAAACAACAACAGAAAAACGGAAGTGGAACCAAAAACATTAAAATTTTAGAGTTCACTTAAAGGGAATTTTAATTATATTAGTTTGAATATCTAGGTTAAAATAACAATTTAGTTAAAGTATCTGTGCCTTCTTATATCTAATTAGGAAGCTATCACATATCGATGAACATTTTAACCTAATCAGCTCACTAATCATAGTTAAATTATTTGGTTATCATAAGATATTGTCATTCTCTATCTCTAAAAAAATACAATATGTGGACATTAGTACATATTTTACCTTTCAATTCTTCATATAGTCTCTATGATTGAATATATAATAGCCAAGTATAAATCCAAAATAAAAATAATGAGAATAAGTTTAACTAACAAATAATCCAAGAGAGAAACACCGGCGAGAGAAACACCGGTAAGACGCTCTCTAACGGTGGAGATCCCGGCGAGCTCCTCTCTTCCCTCTATGGCTTCGTCTTCTCCTTCTCCAGGTCTTCCTTCTCCCCTGTCTCCCATTCCTTCGTCTTCCTCTGCCCACAAAATCACCGACCCAAATCTGACTTCTCATCCCTCTCTGGTTTCGTCCTCTCCTTTTCCAGAACCAGACCCACGTTCTCCACTTTCTCCCATTCCTTCGTCTTCCATGGCCCCCCAAATACCCACTCAGATTTCTCCCCTTCGACCCCTCCCTCCTAACCTAATCTCCGGCCCCAACACCTCTGCTGCTCATCCGTCCCCAGCTTCTCCTAACCGCTTGGCTCCTTCAGCTAACGTCCCTGCCCTCGACAACCTCCCTCCATCCCCACTTGAGGCTCCACCGAACCCACCTCAACAGACTCTGACCTCTGGCCCTGTTCGCTCCTGGAAAGCAGTCGTGGAGGCCGGCAATTTGCATCATTCTATAGCCCAGGAGCTTACCTTCTTCCCTCCTGAAGTTAGGGAGGACCAGGTCTTTGTGATACCTCCACCTGAGTTGGCGCAGAAGGGTGCGTCCAAATTCCGAACTGCGCTAGTTGGATTCTTTCTGGGAAAGAGACCCGCCTACCCTGTGGTGCATCGTGCGCTGACCAAATCTTGGGCTGAGTTCGGGTTACAGAAAATTCTCATTACTAACTCCAATAATTTCCTATTTCGCTTTACCTCTGATCAGGGTATGACAGCAGTGTTGGAAAGAGGTCCGTGGCACATTCAGGGGAGGCCATTGTTCCTCCGCAGGTGGAGTTTACAAGGTGGTGAACAAGTGGAAATCCATAAGGCTCCGGTATGGGCACGGTTCTTCAACGTTCCTGTGGAATATTGGAACCCCGAAGGTTTGAGCCGGATAGCTAGCACTGTGGGGATCCCCCTGCTGATGGACACACCTACTGCTTGTATGACTAGAATCCATTATGCCCGCTTATGTGTGGAGCTAGAACTAAATAAGAAATGGCCGGAGGCATTCCAACTGGCGACGTATGGTGAGGATGAGCAACTCTCCTTTCGGACGGTTTCTGAAGAGTATGAATGAAAGCCCACTGCGAAGGACCAGCGGAAGGTTTGGACTCCTACCGGTCGAACATTCACCACGGGACTCCAATAAGAACTGGAGTTAAACAAGGGGCACCCACAGACTACGACTCCTGACCCTGTGCCTCACATTCACCAATCGGCTGCGAGTCTCGCATTGTGTCCCGAGACAGATCCCTTGTCGAAGAGCTCCACTGCCGAGACTAATGGGTCTGACTCCACCCAGCAGGAGGTTTTTGAAGCTAAGTGTGTTTCTATTGGTGAGGCGCCATTGACAGAGGGTCCGGCTGTACACCAACAGTCCCATCTTCCACCAGTTGAGATCGGAGATGACAGTGGGGAGTCCAAGGCCCCTGTTGGAAATCAGTCAGGTACATTCCCAAATCCTTTTTCTGAATTGAGACCTTCTACTCTTGGGATTGAGGTAGGGGCAGAGGGGGATTTTTCAGTTAGGAGAACTAGGAAAGTTCGGAAGAAACAGAAGTAGAAGTAGGTTTGTGGCATAGCTAGTTTTTGTTTAATGGAGTTTGTGTTTTGGAATGTTCGGGGTCTGAATAACCCTAATAAACAATCGGCAGTTCGTGCATGGCTTAGGCATCAGACTGCATTTTTTGTTTGTTTTGTTGAAACTAGGATTAGGTCTTCGGTCTCCTTAAATACTGTCTGTCGTTCCCTATTTCCTAGATGGGATAGTAGTAGTAACTTAGCTCACTCCTCCAATGCTAGGATTGTGATTGCTTGGAATCCTGAGGTCCTTTTGTGTTCTCTACATCACTGTACTGATCAGTTTATTCATGTGGAAATCCTTCTTAGAAATAGTTCAGAGGTTATCTATGTTTCCTGCTTGTATGGGGCTAATAATCCTTCTCATAGGAAACTCCTTTGGCATGAGCTTTCACTCCTTTCCTCGTCTGTAGGTCACTCACAGTGGTTACTTGCTGGTGATTTTAATACCATTCTTCACTCTCATGAAGCTAAGCCTCCTAGCCCTTCTGCCTTGAGTAATCTTAGTGACTTTAGACAATTTGTTGGGGATAATTGGTTATTTGACTTAAATGCTAGTGGCCCTCAGTATACGTGGTCTAATAAACAATTAGGCGCCTCCTTCAAAGCTTGAAAATTGGATATAACTCTTATCAACTCCGCCTGGAGCCTTCGGTTCCCTTCATCTCACTGTGTCATCATGAATCCTCATATATCCGATCACTCCCCTTTAGTAGTAGTTAAGTCGATCGAAATCTTATAGAAGCGTTCTTCCCCCTTTAGATTCCTAAATTTCCTAGCCTCTCAACCCAATTTCCTGCGGGTAGTAGAGGCTGCTTGGGCCTCTCCTGTTACAGGAACTCCTTTGTTTAGGGTGGTGACCAAACTGAAATTAGTAAAGAAAGCTCTCAAATCCATGAACTCCGGGCAAATAGGGGATCTCCATGCAAGAGTTGAGAGAAATCAGGCCATTCTTAATCTTATTTAGGAACAGTTGCAGTCCTCTCCTAACTCCCCTAACCTGCTGGATCAGGAAACTGATGCTCTTAGAGACCTTTATAGCTCCCTTGCGAATCAGGAGTCTTTCTATAGACAATCCTCTAGGATTCGATGGCTTCGGGAGGGCGATCGGAATACCAAATTTTTTCATAATTCTATCATAGCCCATAGGAACAGGAATTCAATTCATAGTCTAGAGGTGGACAATGGTAGAAGAGTTGTGGATCTTTCTGAAATTCAGGCCCAATTTCTAGCCTACTTTAAGGGTACCATAGGGGCTACTAAGAATCTCTACTCCTCCAATTCCCTCCCCCCTCGAGGATAGTCTTTCAAATACCCTTATTGCTGAGGTTTCCACACAAGAAATTCAAGAGGCCTTCCGTTCTATCAACCCCAATAAGGCCCCAGGCCCAGATGGGTTTAATGGGTTCTTTTATCGGAAAGCCTGGCCAATTATAGGGGATGAAGTCACAGGAGCAATACAAAATTTTTTTCTTCATGGCAAACTACTCAAGGAGCTCAATTCCACTTTCATTTCCCTTATCCCCAAAATAACTCATCCGTCCACAATTCTAGACTTTCAACCTATCTCCTGTTGCAATATGCTTTATAAGGTCATTGCAAAAATTTTAGCAAATAGGCACAGTCAAATTCTCCCTCACATAGTTAGCCCTAACCAGAGTGCTTTTATCAAGGATCGTCACATAGGAGACAACATTCTTTTAGCACAAGAGATCTTTAGGAACTACCACTTTACCAATACCCATAAGCAGTGTGCCTTCAAAGTGGACCTCCAAAAAGCTTATGACTCAATCCATTGGGAGTTTCTCCTTAACACCTTAGAAGCAATAGGAATTCTGTTGAAGTTCATTGAGTGGATCAAAGAATGTATCTCCTCTTCGTCTTATTCCATTTTGGTGAATGGGTTTCCTACCACATTTTTCAAAGGTCAGTCTGGTCTACGTCAGGGAGACCCATTGTCGCCTTTCCTTTTCATCCTCTGTATGGAAGCTTTTTCTAGAAATTTGAAACTTAACACAGAAAACGCTCCCCAGTTCAAATACCATTGACGATGTCAAGGTCTTAAAATAAACCATCTTCTTTTTGCAGACGATCTCTTAATGTTTTGTCATGCAGATTTGTTCTCAGTTAAACTTCTTTTTGACTCCTTGTGCACTTTCTCTATGTTTTTTGATATGGACATGAATACTTCCAAGAGTCATTTTTATTTATCTCTGGATGCTAGCTATCTAAGCCATAGGATGAAATTCGTCACTGGCCTACAGCAGGGCTCTCTCCCTTTTAGGTATCTAGGAGTTCCTCTCATTACAGGTCGTCTCGCTAGACATGATTGTGCTCCTCTGCTTGACAAAATTGATAATAGGATCAATCACTGGACTCACAAGAGTCTTTCTTATGCGGGTAGGGTCCAATTGGTCATTTCTGTACTCTCTTCCTTTCAAGTTTACTGGTCCTCTCATTTTATTCTTCCTTTTTCTATCCTGAAGGACATAGAAGCCAAGCTTAGGAATTTTTTGTGGGTAGGGAAGGCGTTGTCTAAAACGCCAGCTAAGGTTAAGTGGAGTGATATATGTCGGCCAAAACGGGAAGGGGGTTTAGGAGTTAAGCATTTGATTACATGGAATCAGGTTTTATTAGGCAAAAGGATCTGGAATTTGTTTGTTGATAAGGAAGCTTTATGGGTTAGGTGGGTACATACTATTATTTTGAGGAGGAAAAACTTTTAGAGTGCTCAACCTTCTTATTCTAGTTTGTGAAGTTGGCGTAAACTTTTATCAGTGAGGGATAAGTTGAGTCCTCAATTCAGATTTAGGATTGGCAATGGTATCTCCACTCTTTTCTGACAAGATCCGTGGCACCCACGGGGTATACTGAGGACCTTGTCTACACCGAGAGTGATCAATGGCTCGGAACTCCCACTTTCTGCTTGGGTGACTGAAGTCATAAATCAAGGTAATTGGAGTTTGCATGAGGTTTCTGTGGACACCATCAGGCACCTTGATCATCCTGGGTATGACCCCAATCCCTCTCTACCCGACTGTCTGGAATGGTTAGCTAGCCCCACTAAAAGATATACCAATGTCTCCGTTTACCAATTCTTGCGCCCCCTTACCGGATGTTCCTTGGTATAAGCTGGTCTGGTCTAAATATTGTAAACCTCGATGCTCCTTTACCTTATGGCTAGCATTCCTTCAAAAGTTGCAAACTAGGGACAAACTACCCTACCTATAAACACCTAATCACTGTTCTCTATGTTTAGCTGCTAATGAATCCATAGACCACTTATTCTTTGAATGCCACTTCTCTAAATCTATTTGGGACCAATGCCTCACTCACTTTCATTTGCCCATCCTTAACCAGCCTAAACTCTCAACAATCCTCTCTTGGTATAGTACAACTCCTCGTACTGGGCGATAAACCTTACCTTATTTTCCTCTCATTCTATCCATGACCGTGTACCTTATATGGACCGAGCGTAATGCCAGAATCTTCAAGAATGAAGCCATGGATATAGAGCGGGTGTATCTCGGGGTACTCTCTCACGTTAGGGAGCATCTTAGCCTATTTACTGAGGTGAGGTAAATTTTATTTTATTATTGGTTTTCACTAACTTGCAGGTAGGGTCCTTATTTTATTCGCGGACACATTCGAAGAGTCAACACAGTCTCTTCCCCACGGTTTTCATCGCCCAATTATCATTAGCTCCTCCAGTCACATCCGAGTTCGATCTTCAGACGGCATTCCACTACTTACATCATTGGAGGTCATTATGTATTGAGTGTTAGATAGTTTCGCTCTTATTATTTTCTCTTTGGTTTGAGTTGGTTTGCAGTCTTTTGAGTAGACAGTGTTAAGCGTAGTCATTGGCAAGGAGTGTGGCTTGTTGCTTTGATCCTATTTATGTTCTCCTTGGCTCCTGGGTTAGATTTTATTTTGTACATATTTGGCTTAATTAATTAATTTTTTACTGATTTACCAAAAAAAAACAAATAATCCAATGGTAAGTTGGCTAGGAAGTGAAAGCAATAGGTTAGGCAGCAATGATTGGAGTACTTGGTAAGGTTGGCAAAATGGGTTGTGACAATGTTGTGGATGACAATGGTGGTAATGTTGGTTCAGGTGTGATTGTAGGTAAATTAATTAGGTGTTAGTTTATACTTTACAGGTAATTAGTTAATCGTAGATTCTATGACATAACTAATTAAAGACATTCATATTACATTTACATATAAGCACTATAAGAAAAATACACCATCTGTGGCGTTTTAAAAACGTCGCAAATGGTCAATAAACGTCGGAGAATGCTATTTTTGACATTTTGAAAAAGATCAGAAAAAACGTCATTAAAGGTGGTGTAGGGAAACGGTTTCAGCGACGTTTAGATAACATCGCAGAATAGTTGATAATCGGTGACGGTTGGGAAGAAATGTCCCGAATTGTTAGTAAATTAATTTGTATAAATATCCGAAATTTTTTTAATTTAATTAATTTTCAATTTCAAATAATTAAATTTTTTCATTCATCCGAAAATAAAATTAAATATGATAATTATTAAATTTGAATTTGAATTTTTTCTTTAAATCCGAAAATGGATTTAAATTTTAATAATTATTTGTTCTTTTATTTTGTTTCAATAGTCTGAAAATAATTTTAATTCAATAGTCCATTGATTTAATAATTAATTTTTGAAAACAAATTTATTAAATCTTATTTAATAAGAATTTACTACATGTAGACAATGAATTATTTAATTGCAATTCCCAAACATGTCATAATATAATAATTAATATAAACAATATGTCATAAGTGTTTAATATATCAATATGAGTACTTATCTAATCTAAACGAATATTATGTGTAGAACATAAAGGTTGCAAGACCTTTTTTTGTTGTTCGACTTCGGTAGTTAATTTATCCTACATTTCTTCAAATTTTTTGGTCAATTCATCGACTTTAGACTGTAATCCCTGATTAACCTTTTTAGATTCCTCTAATTCGTTTCGAAGTCTCTTTCTGACTAAAGTGTTCCCTTATAGTCGAGGCCCCATTCTCATGCCAACAATGTAATTTGATCTAATGCCCAAGACTTTGTCGCACACTTCATCCACTATCATCGGATGACCTTGTTCTGTTGAATGTGTCAATTCGTGACACATTAAGTCCTAAAAAGGTAAAGAATTAATTACATACACAGTCTCATTTAAGAAATATTTGTAAATGAACTATGTACTTACCAATTTTTCTTTGCATTCGGTAGTTGTCTATTGACCTTTACTTTCATCATAATGAGTGTGATACCATAACTTCATCCGATCACACGCTTTTCCATCTCTGTCACTCTGTTGTATAGAAATATATAAATAGTAATATTTATTATAATATTTGAAATGTCAATAAAAGCAAAAATATAATTAAAAAGATAATAACTCACTTATGCCGTATTGCTATAAAGGCCTTGGAGCTGGAGTTTGGTTGACATTTGACCTAACTCCTAGCCAATTTTGCTTTTTGACTTTTTTCCTAATTGTACACGTAAGAAAATCTATTATAACATCTATAAATCACAATTCATAAATACTAAAATATAATCAGTTGTCAAAAAAGTAGTGAAATTAAATTTTTTGATCAAATAAACTAACCTTTGTAGCTGATTGCTCCCAATATTTGCATAAATCCATCACTCTGCCACTGTGACATTATGCGGCTTAACATCTTTTCCGTGCTTGGTATAATGCGTTTTAAAACTATATCTTTGATCTTTAGACCTTAAAGCAAGAAACTTCTTCACAGCAGCATGTACTTCGTTGTCAATCCTCAATCCCTTCACTTCCAACTTTTGCTGCAAAAAAATTTAAATTATTGGTCAAAGCTTTAGACATATGGAAAAAATGTACAAATTAGATAGGTTTATAATACTTACGTCTAACTTATCAAATGCAATGTCCAACTCGTCATTAGTAATGTTTTTCCATTTTGTTCTTATAGGTAAGGAAGTTCAGGATACCAGACCAATCTCACTCGAGAATTTGGCAGATTGTACGGAGTTGGTTAGTCGTCCTTCAGTAGGGGAGATCTCTATCTCCAATCTCTTACCTATCACCTTGTTAATCTTTGCCAATTTGTGTCCTTTTGTGACACCCCTTGTTTTTTTAATCAATCGTGGATCCTAAAATAGCAAAGGAATAATTTATAATGAGCATATAACATACTCTTAATTGGTTAGATAAGC
>JAOTAX010017136.1:0-12340 GCA_025629825.1 Erythroxylum guanchezii
ACTCTCATGCAACTCAGGTACTTCATCATACAGAGGGTTTGGGTCAAGTTTTCTTGAGGCAAAAGAAACAGATGACAGAGTGGTAACAATAGAAGATAAGGGTAAGCTTAGTTTAGATTTGGTGGAGTTTTGATGAAAAACTCTGTGTTAAAGAAACACTAGAGAAAGAAACTTTGAGAGAAAGAAATGAAGACAAGTACAATAACTTGTCTTTCAAGGTTATTAAAACTCAACTTTAAAGCTGGGACACTTGTCCAATTCTTAGCTACTTATCCACTTCCTTTTATTAAAGCTCACTTAAGTAAGATTTGTACTTAAGTTTAAAACTCAATAATACCACTACAATTACAAGTTATAACCTATTAAATCACTTCCAGATTTTTTCATAAAACAACAATTTGGATAAACTTTGCATGTGCTTTCTGACCCTGATACTGAAGTTATTTCACAACACTTTCTTCTAGAAACATGTTCCCCTATGTCTTAAGTTACCATTGACACCGAAATCATTCAATTAGGTATTTTGTAGATCCATATATAATTAAAATACCAAAGTATGTTCTGTGAAACAACACCAGTTCACTATTCCAACCGATCCCCTCACTTTCGTTCAGTCAATCTTTTTCAAATCAATTAAAAATGCTACCAATCTTCTTTGAGAGGTAGGAAAATGTCTTATGAATCCAATATTCAAGAATCACTTCATTTGGAGGTCGGATGACAAAGTTATGACCGAAAGAATTAAACAAGGTTTTGTCCTCAATTCATATTGCACCCGTCGTGGGACAATTGGCATAATTTTCACTAGAGATGTCCGATTAAGTTCATTCTTAGACGGTTTTAACGGAGACTTCGAGATCTACAACTTTTTTGAAGACCTTAGAGACAAATTCTATCACCTAGAGAATCAAATTTGGACCAGACGATGCAAAATGAACAGTGATCACAGGAAGAAGGTTATGAACAGTACACAGAAGTTCTTTTACAATTGGCATACTCTCTCTAGGGATATCGGATTGAGATCATTCTTCAAGGGATTGAAAGAGGACTTCAATATCTACATCTTTTATGAAGACATTGAAGACAAATTCTATCGCCTGTAGGGTCAAAAATGGACCAAACGATAGCACAGATAAATGATGTACACGAGAAAAAGTTTCGGTCACATAAGCAAAAAGCAGACGAAGCAAAAAGCAGATAAAGCAAAAAGTAGATGAAGCATAGTGAACTTAAATTGAAATAAAGTCAACTTAAGAAGATGTAACTCTTAAGATGAAGCAGAGTCAACTTAAGACTAAGCAAAATCAGCTTAAGACGATACAACTCTTAAGATGAAGCAGAGTCAACTTAAGACGAAGAAAAGTCAACTTAAGATGATGCAACTCTTAAGACAAAACAGAGTCAACATAAGGCGAATCAAAGTCAACTTAAGATAATGCAACTCTTAAAATGAAGCAGAGTCAACTTAAGATGAAGCAAAGTCAACTTAAGATGATGCAACTCTTAAGACAAAGCAAAGTCAACTTACGACGATGCAACTCTTAAAACAAAGCAGAGTCAACTTAAGATGAAACAAAGTCAACTTAAGATGATGCAACTCTTAAGACGAAGCAGAGTCAACTTAAGACAATACTTCTTCACAAACGATATGTTTTTACAGACGATACCATCTATACTCCTGAGCATCTCCTCTTATAAGGATCATAACTTTCGACTCCAATGTCCATAATTCTCATACTATATACCGTTAGAAAGATAAAAGAAATATCTACAACTCTTAAGACAAAACTTTATCTACTTCAGCCTAGATCAATTCAAAATTTCCCCTAAAGTCAGAACGAAATTTTACATTCATCCACCAATGTACTACACCCAGTTCTCAACTTCATGACAAATTTTCAGACTCTTAAAGATAGAATTTAAATTCGATGTCTTCATAAGAAATGTGTCTATATGTTTCTAGTTTAATCCAAATGAAGAATTATCTCATTTGGATGACTAGTGAAAAAATTATGGCTAACAGACTGAAGCACACTTAGTGAACATTTTCCAGATCAACTACCAATTTTGTTTTCAAAATCTTTCTTTATCACAACTCATACCAAGATCACTCTTTATTCTCCCTCTATTTCTCATTTTCAATAAAATCACGTTTAAACTTAATTATACTCGGAAGTTGTCAATGAATGCATGTACCATTATTTTTATGTGCAAACATTCAATATTTATGTGCATGAGCATATCACATAATGCATGAGCATGAAACACATTTCTAATCTCTCAGTGAATCTCTCACATTTACAAATTTTAGCCTCAATATGGGTAATGGGATGTTACAATTCTCCCCTCCTTAAAAGGAATTTTGTCCTCGAAATTCTTATCAAATTGACCATAAAGATAGGGGTATTGTTTTCGTATATTCTTCTTCAGTTCCCCTTGAGCTTCATCCCTCGAATTATTTCTTCCACTTGACTTTAGTTCATGGAATCAATCACTCCTTCCATTTCTTATTCAGATATCACACTATCTTAACTATTTCTCATTATAATTCAGATTTTCATTTCATAAGTCGACAATACATCTTTTATCAATAACACTAACTCATAATAATTTTCGTACAGATCAATTCATAATAGCTTAATTTATCTTTTCTCCAAATCTGATCACACCTTACCAAGGTGACACTCACAAAAACACTTCATCCTTTCTTCTATAATTCACTTCTCTTCATGTCTATTTCACTATATTCCATATCTTCGATGTCGATCCACATAACTCTTTTATCTTTTTTAAACCACTTAATTTCTATTACAAATCCGTTTCACTCATCAACATTATCTTGAATCAATTCTGGCCTTCAACTATTTTTAGGCTATCTTCATTCAGTGTAAAGGTGAACGACTCTTTTTGTCGTATTACGCCTTATAGAATATTCTAATGATATCACTATGATAATTATTATTATGCTTAAAGTCACTTAGAACTATACATTGATCTCATGTTCCTATGAACTCCAAAATATCGACTCTAAACATATCCTTAACATTTAAAACTATTGGCAATTCAAGCATTTAGTCACTTGGTTCTACATTCTTAGCCGCTAAAGGTGCTTTTGGCGCATTCCTATTTTGACGTATAGCTTAGGTTGATACTCACGCTCTCTCTAACCACATCTTTGCTCAATCATCTTTATCGGGTACACATCCTTCTCATTTTAATCACAAAGTAACAATTTTCCTATTCGGACTCAAAATTCATATTCATTTTCAATTTCTCAATAATATTCACAATTCTGGATCCTCAATTTGGGCTTTGCTAATCTTTCTATACAAAAAAATTCTAAATTTCAATGCAGCTAATAATACTTCATTTTGCCCCCATAATTCAACTCGACATTCTATTCTTTTTATTGCATTAGGTTTTGTAACCTCAAAATCTGAATTTGTGATACATTGTTATTGAATTTTCTGTTCAATGCATCAGATTACAGCATTGGCTTTACTGAGAGATACTTATTTGTACATCAAAATCTTCCAGTAATTCTATTCATTGTCTCAGTCTTGTATTAATTCTTTCAAACTCAATAATTGGCTCAAATTTAAAAGATCGATAGAAAATCATAAATGTCTTGGTACATATAACGTCTCTAAACTCTCAAACTAGTTACTGTAGCTGCAAGTTTCTAAATCATGTATCAGTAATCAGTCAATGAGGCTTAAGATGTCTCCATGCATAAGAATTCACTTGATTATGCTGCATTAGATTTCATCTTCATTTCTGATGTGAAACTTCATTATAAACAGCAAAAATCTCTAAATCGAAGCGATATGATTAACATCGCTGTTATAATTCCTTAAAATTCTTTTTACATTCATCACTCATACAGTTTACACATTCTTCCCTCAGACACTTTGTCAAAGGACTAAGATCAGTAAAAATTCCTTAATAGTCTCTGTTGGTATCCAATTCTAGAATATTTTGGATCTCTTATAAATTCCTTATAGTTTCTCACTTTATCATTACCTCTACTTTCTTTGGGTCTCCTAATAAGCCATGTTTAGATATTATACAATCCAAATTTTATTTGATCAAGCTAAGATTCACTCTCATTAAACTTGGCATATAATTGTTTCTACTTTGATGGTAAGTAAGATTTCCTCAAAAGTTCAAAAATATTCTCTTCACTTTTCGAATATGCTCCAAATATCCTCTATGATCATAGTCACTAATTAATGTAATTTTGCTTGGATCACTTTAACCTTCAATATCTTATCGGGGGCATTGTTAACTCCAACAGATATAACTTAAGACTCTTTATGCCCATGATTTGTTTTCGTAATTCTTTCAGTAACTAATTCCTCAGTGAAGTAGTATTATCACATGCTATTCTCAATTGCCCAATTAACTCCCTTTCTCGAATGATTTTCTTAGTTCATTTGATTTCCTGTGATTTCATAATGACTTACTCTAATGTACGCTCATTCATACTAGCTTCTCTACACGTTTCAATTTATTTGATATCTCAATTTCCTATGTTGGTAACCCCCTTCACCAAATCTGATTTATATCTTTTATACTTAATGTCACCTTAAATTCAAGAATCCATCAATCATTTGGATACTTTACATCAACTAAATGCAGACACTCTCAGTAGCATTTTCTAACTCTTATGATCGAGTCTTCGTTTGGGATATGGCTCCAATATTCACTTTTGACTCATTAACTACTCATTTATGATTGTTCCCTCATTAATCATTCTTAAATTGAATCATTTGGTTTACTGAACCCATCTCAATGAAATTCTTCTTTGGAAGAAGATTTCTTGATACTATCCTCGATACTGCTCATGAAATCTTTATCAATCAACTATTTTCCACAATTACTTATCAATCATTCTTAGTACCTCAAAAAGATCAATTTCAACCTTTCATAATATCTCAATACGATCAATTTATGCCATAACTTATGTGATTAGAACATCCTTTATAATAAGGCTCAGTAAGGCACTAAGCAAATTCATTTACTCTAATACCTTGGTATATATACCATCCAAAATCATTACTTCTTATCTAGAGATGTATTTATGTCAGTTCTCCAATTAATAACATTTGCTAATGATACTTGAATTCCAATTGATTCTAGACAACAGTTCTATCCTTGTTCCTGCCCATGATTGGGGTATCCCCACATGATCGTTATAGAAACCTATTTTTGTCAGGCCACTATCGCGCCCTGCACTTTCCTCCTCTTGTTATCAAACATACTAACATCACTTTTACTCCAATTTTCCATAATTAACCTCTTCCGAGGCTACCTCATTTCAAATAAGTCAACTACCATATCGAGTACATCAATTCTTCTCATTTGATTCATCATCTTTTCCTTTATATCATTCCTACAGAAAATCCTCTCTTATAAGCATTTCTAACTTTCTCCTTACTACACATCATTCATTTCTTATTAAGTCATTTATGACTATTTCATTCCCCTTTTTCTCTTTCCCCATTTCCATCTCATTTTCCTATTGTCATTTATTCATCTTACATATATATATTCGCAATCCATTCAGAGTTACAGATGCATATTCATCCAGAAATTCCGATCTCAATTTCCACTAATAATTTCTCACAGAGCACCATAACTCTTATCACATTAGTCAACAACTAGTTCATCTTCTTATATATATACATATATATATGTTTATACATATATATGTATATACATATATTTGTTTTCTCATTCTATTCTGCTTGTATACTTTAATCTCATCATTTTGGCTTATATCCTTATTCTCCTCAACCAATCCATAACAGTGCATTCACATTTATATCACATCCAAGGACATCTCACCCAAGTAAAATTTTGATGTCGTATTCAATAATACATCCACCAATACAGATACGTTGATTCATTATCTGTCACCTTTACCCATATACTATTTCTCATTTCTAAATATTCACAACCTTCATTTTCTCACATTGTGACATATCATCACTTTTCTCACTATTTCTATCAGCTTAAGTACTTAACACATGCTCATGTGTGTGAGTCATACTCATGCAACTTGGACTGCGGACCAGTTGCTACTATCTGCTATGACATGACTTAAATGTATGTAACTTGACACATATTTCAAAAAACACTCATATAAGATAGTATTTCTAGGCTCTGATACCACATAAATGTAGCACCCCAACTCCCTTGGTACCCAAACCCGACATCATAGGTGATATCTATATCCGTCCACCGTGAGGGTGGCGTGTTAGAGCACTCAATCATTCAGAAATCGGTATAAAATTTTTTGAAACCACAACCATTATATGCGGAAATCCATAACCAATTCAGGGCCACTTTCCTTCATAAATATTTTCAATCAACAAAATTTTCAATAGTCATTTAGGCCCTTTCACAAATACAAAATAATTTAGTCATTTCAGAATACAAATTTATACAAAACGTTGCGGAATATACAATTCAATATAAAATAGAGAAACACAATGCAGACGCGAACTGATCCCGGTCTTTATCCTTCACTTGAATGTTGTAGGTATACTCTCGTTGGCCTAACGGAGTATTCTTCTGATCCTGAAAAATATTTGCAAATTTTGGGTGACTTTTGCGAAATCAATGAGTGACTATTATCGATGACTCACCCAATCATGTAACACATAATTCACATTATTACACATTTCATACTTCACATTCCATACAATTTAATCACTCATATTATACATATGCAGAGCACATGAGACTCAGTTTTCATTTGTTACTTTGTTGTGAACAAGTGCCTAAACTGTCCCATATATGGCTCATTGATAACTGTCCCTTATCCGCTTAGGGGATACAGGGCTCATTAAATATTGAGCCTAAGGCTCTGATTCACTTTTGGACTCGAAGCTCATTTTCATTCGTTGAGCTTTAAGCTCTGATCAATGGCTACTCTGGTCACAACAGCCATTATGTTTCATGCATTCATGAAATAAAATGCATCAGTCACATTTGCATGATCCATATTCACTCACATTCACATATCATTGGACCATAGTCCGACATTCAACATTAGAGTTGAGTATCACTTTTCATTTACATGCAAATGCACATTCAAAACACATTTGTCATCGGATCGGGGTCTAGCATTTAACAATCATATTATGCACACTTATTTCGTCTCATTCACATATAAGTAACACTTCAATATTTCATTAATACATCATATTCATCGGGCCTTCTGTCCGAAAACCATCACAATCAATCACATTCACATAATGATTCAGTAGTCAATTAATACAAAATTCAAATAACAAACAATAAAGTGAGACCATCTCTATCTACTCATAGTACGCTCCAGATTAGCATTTGCTTCCAAGTTCTGGGAATGCCTAAATGCGGGCATTTATCCTGCACATCCCATTTATGCAATACACAATTCACACACGTTACAAAACTCATTTATGCACAAATAGTTATATGGACTATGTACAATGCATGCTTAATGACAATCCCGGTTACTTTACCAACTTCAAATCTTATGCTCATTTTCATTTCATAAATCAATCACTCAATCATGTGAATATCGTTATCCCCAAACATACTCATACCTTTGGTACTTTGATGTCAACAATTCATTCACTAATTTATCACTAGCAGCCTTCCGTTTCAATCCCACCGAAAACATGATATAATCTCTCTCTCTCTCCAATTTCCTTAACTTTAATCCTATGTTTGTTCATCCTCAATTTTCGAAAAATATTCACCATATATATATATATATATATATATACACACACAATTAGAAGGGAAAACATAGCACATAAGTCCTTATCACTTTCAAAATTTTTGTACTCTTCTCCTTCATGTATTTAATGATCTTTCTACTCCAAATCATCTCTACCCCCCATCATATTACATAAGAATCCCCAAATACGTAAAAACAACACATCTGAAATTGTACTGTATTTATGAAAATGACCACTTTTTTCATGACTATTTTATGTCAAATAAATCATCCCTTTTATCTCATATCCAGACTTCTCATAAGAATTCACATGATACTTACTATTTAAAACTCCAAAATCCTCAACCATCACAAAGCCCTAACTCTCATGCAACTCACGTACTTCATCATACAGAGGGTTTAGGTTAGGTTTTTTTGAGGCAAAAGAAACAAATGACAAAGTGGTAACAGTAAAAGATAAGGGTAAGCTTAGTTTAGCTTTGGTAGAGTTTTTGATGAAAAACTCTGTGTTGAAGAAACACTAGAGAGAAACTTCGAGAGAAAGAGATGAAGGCAAGTACAATAACTTGATTGTACTTGCCTTTCATGGTTATTAAAACTCAACTTTAAAGCTGGGACACCTGTTCAATTCTTAGTCACTTATCCACTTCCTTTTATTAAAACTCACTTAAGTAAGATTTGTACTTAAGTTTAAACTCAATAATACCGATGAAATCACAAGTTATAACCTATTAAATCACTTCCAGACTTTTTCATAAAACATCATTTCAGGTCAACTTCACATGTTCTTTCCCTAATACTGAAGTTATTTGGCAACACTTTCTTCTAGAAACATGTTCACCTATGTCTTATGTTCCCATTGATACCAAAATCATTCAATTTGGTATTCTGCAGATACATATATAATTATAATACAAAAGTATGTTCTATGAAACAACACCAGTTCACTATTCCAACCGATCCCCTCACTTTTGTTCAATCAATATTTTTCAAATCAATTTAGAATGCTACCAATCTTTGTGGAGAGATAGAATCCAATGGTTCAAGAATCACTTCATTTGGAGGTCGGATAACAAAGTTATGGCCAAACAAATCAAACAAGGTTTTTTCCTCAATTCATATTGCACCCGTCGTGGGACAATTAGCATAATTTTCACTAGAGATGTCGGATCAAGGTCATTCTTAGACAGTTTGAAAGGAGACTTCGAGATCTACAACTTTTATGAAGATCATTGAGACAAATTCTATCTTCTAAAGAATCAAATTTGGACCAGGCGATACAAAATGAACAGTGACCATAAGAAGAAGGTTATGAACAGTACACAAAAGCTGTTTTGCAATTGGCATAACTCTCTCTAGGGATATCGGATTGAGATCATTTTTGAATGGTTCGAAAGAGGACTTTAATATCTACATCTTTCATGAAGACATTGAAGGCAAATTCTATCGCCTGTAGGGTCAAAAGTGGACCAAACTATAGCATCAGACGAATAGTGTACAAAAGAAAAAGTTTCGATCACATAAGCAAAAAGCAGACAAAGCAGAAAGCAGATGAAGTAAAAAAAAGCAGACGAAACAGAGTCAACTTAAGATGAAGCAAAGTTAACTTAAGACGATGCAACTCTTAAGACGAAGCAAAGTCATCTTAAGACGATGCAACTCTTAAGATGAAGCAGAGTCAACTTAAGACGAAGCAAAGTCAACTTAAGACGATGCAACTCTTAAGACAAAGCCGAGTCAACTTAAGATGAAGTAAAGTCAACCTAAGATGTTGCAACTCTTAAGACGAAGTAGAGTAAACTTAAGACGAAGCAAAGTCAATTTAAGATGATATGATGTCATCACAGACGATATGTCTCTACAGATGATACGTCTTTACAGACGATACATCTTTACGGACGATACATCTTCACAGACGATATGACATCATCACAGACAATGCATCTATGCTCTTGAGCATCTCCCCTTATAAAGACCATAACTTTCTACTCCACTATCCAAAAATTTCATACTATATATTCTCAGTAAACTTCTCCAACGCATTTTCCTTCACTAAATCCAACACTTAAAATTTTAGTTCTAGTCTTTCTACTCCATTTCATTATACTCATTCACTATAACCACAATTATCAATGTATCTTATTACTATTCAATATACTCGGAATGTCAATGAGTGTATGTACAATTATTTTTATGTGTGCAAAGATTCAAATTCACATGCATATATGCTAATATTTTGTTGAGCATGAAATGCAAATTTTTCTAACTCTCACATTGCTATTCTCTCCATTATTGAAATCTAAATTCTAACCCTTAATATGGGGATGGGATGTTACAATTATATATCAAGTCAACTATGAAAACTATGCCATATTAATGAGGACTTATTAAAAAATAGAGCAATGTTAGTGGAACATGCAGAATTTGGAGGATCTCCAAGATAGTATACTCCATCTAAAAGAGGACCTTTTTGAACTATGTCTATGGCATAGTGTATAAACCATCCAAGTTGATGATCTTAGCCCACATATTTCTAATATGAAATAATTAGCAGTGAGGAATGTCAATGAGCATTCTTTTTAGGCTTACAAATGCCTTCCTGGAAACCAGACCTTAGCATCCATTTGGTAGCATGCATCTTTTATTAATTCCAAGTAAGCACATCCTCCTCCAGCTACAGTTTCCTACAACTTAAACTATTCTTCAGCCATCTCAAACTATCATACAATAAACCGTTGTTGTGACTGAGTACCTAACTGTCCTGTATCTATTGTGGATACCGAGCTCCTGTCCCTTATCCTTTGGAGATACAGGGCTCATTTTATATAGTGAGCCTTTGGCTCTTAATCACTTTTGGAGCTTTATGCTCATTTTCGGTGGCTACTTAATTCACAACTCTCATTATTTGATCATGTGTTCATGTATGGAAGGCATCTCTCATAATCAATCTTGTCATGAAACATTTAGTTTGTCGCATTCACATTCAAGTAGCACTTCAATATCTCAGTCATATATCACAATCATCGGACCTTCATGTCTGGAATCAACACAATCAAATCACATTCATTCAATAATTCAAACATAAAATGAATCAAACAATTAATTGAGTGAGATCGTCTAGGTTACTCACAGTTTGCTCCAGAAGCTATTGCCTCAAAGTCTCGGCAACGTCTAGATGATGGCACTCTATATGTTCCTCTATATCATACAAAATATACACATATCACAATTTTGCACAATTGCATAAGTGTCTATTAATGCACACATATGTATATGAAATATGTAAAATTCATGTTCAATAACATTCCCGGGTATATATCTTTAATACATGTCTGATAACCAATTATCAAGATCTTTGAATCGTTCCTTAACACCTAATACACTCTTCTTATGTTAATAGCTCAATCCTAATTCAATTAGGCTCATTTAATATCACTATCAAGCCTAAATATCTCATTGGACAAACATTGATAAGTCAATCATTTATAAACAAACATCTCTTAGGACAAAAGGCATAACTTTTGTTGTAGATGTCGGATTAATGTTGTCTTAGGATGGTTTTGAAGAGGACTTCTAGATCTACAACTTCCATGAAGACTCCGAAGAGAGATTTTTTCATTTGGACAATACATGGGCCATGTGGAAATATACGACAGACCGTGTACTCCTCGGGTCTAATGGCCTTTTCGTTATTAGAAGACACAGTCAGTGTTAATTTACACGGCCTGACCGTGTACTCCTTGGAATTTTTTTCTAAAATCTCCCTCCAAAATATCTTCAATGGATCCTATATCCATTCTAACATCACTTTCACTTATAATCTTCCCAAATTCACCTCTTCTAATGCAATATCACTTCATAACAATTCAAACACCAATAAGATTTCATTAAACTTTCAAATCTCAACTCATTTGATTCATCACATTCAACTACATCTCATCATCTCAAGTGGATAACTTCTTCAAGTATACCTAATTTCAACTCAACATCATCCATACACAATTCATATTCCCTACTTGATCATAAACACTCAAAATATAACACATTCTCATACATTCAAAACAGAACACAACATATACATTCATCCACCAATGTACTGCACCTAGTTCTCAAATTTATGACAAATTTTGAGACTCTTAAAGATAGAACTTAAATTCGATGTCTTCATAAGAAATGTATCCATATGTCTCTAGTTTAATCCAAACTAAGAATCATCTAATTTGAACAACTACAGAGCAAGTTATGGCTAAAACACAGAAGCATGATCAGTGAAATTATTACAACTAGCATTTTCCATCTCTCTCTCTCTCTTCCAATTTTCCAAATTTTTGTAACTTCCTACATTTTACACCTAACACATCTTTTCTACTTCATTTTCCTCTTCATTCTCAACTCCATTTCAACTCATCGATTAACACAAATAGGTCATAAACTCATTTCTATACTCATCAACTTCCAGTTCTCATTAAAACATCTTTTTCATAACCAATCCGTCTTAAAAACATGTGTAGCATAACTCATAGTTTCTTGTTGGGCCCCAATTCGTGTTTCGCACGTTTCATTCATTTTTGAGGTTTAGAGTAATAAATCTGTTTAGGTAAAATA
>JAOTAX010017154.1:0-12339 GCA_025629825.1 Erythroxylum guanchezii
GTGAATGCAATGAAATCTATCAGTCTGACCCAACATTACCATAATACCCCTTTGCTACCAGTAACGGGATGTTACATCCGGTCCCCGTGGGATATCCAATCACAGCAGGCCCTCTGATGCCAAAGAAGCTCCTCCTCGCTTAAAACCTGTTGGAGATCCCGACTTAAGGCATCCTCGAGGTCTAAGAGAGCATCGGAGGGAGCAGTTGTCATAGCCCGCTGAATTCCCAACAACTGGGCCACCAACTGTTTCTTCCGATGCAAGATGTGACCAAACACATGAGTGTTCCAATGGCTAAGTTGGTCAGCGAACTGAGTTAAAAAATGGCTCAGCGACCTATCGTCTGGGAGCCAATGAGTGCTCATCAGCTCGTTAAAGCCCGAATGAGCGAGCCAGGCGTTCTGGAACCGAAAACGAGATCCACCCGAAAGTCTAGGGCCAGGCCGGAGGAAATGAAGGAGCAGCGGGCGATGGTCCGAGCTGAGGAAAGGGAGGTGCTGGTTAACCGCGGAGGGGAAAGTGTGCAGCCACGACGTCGAGCCGAACACCCTATCAAGCTGGGCCTAGACAGAACCCTGTCTCCAAGTATATTTCGAACCCTCGTACCCCAGATCATGGAGCCCACACTGGTGCACCCAGTCTCGAAACCGCGGTTAACCACCCTCGTAGAGGCACTCCCTCCCTTCAACAGTATTGCAACTCAATGTCATTAGAAGGGTCCTGTGTCTACCAAGAGGAATTGTATGCATCACTCTCAGCTAGAGACAAATCAGGCTATCTTTCAGTGATGCCCATCGAAACAATATAATGAAATTTGACATAAATTAAGATGTAATTTTTTTGGCTAATTACATTTTTTTAAATAGTAACACCTTATTTATGGGCTCTTTGTACAAGGCTAGAGCAAATAACTACAAACATATCCGGAAATTCTGGAATGGCTGCAACAAGTTCTAGAATTTTGTGCATTACTTTTACGGCCTTGCAAAGAAAGAAAGAAAGAAAAATATCTATAATGAAATTAACCCACTGAAATGAAAAACACATATAAAAAGAAGAGGAAAAAAAAAGAACTCAACCAAACTATGGCTTAAGAGGAAATGTTACGCGAGCCCAAGATTGACCTTTAGTGAGGTCTCATCATCATCATCTTGTCCCAATTTCAACACGTCCCCACAAGCTAGAATATAGACTTTGTGTACACCTAGCTTGAGTAACAAGGTTTGAAATGGTTCTGAAATGGCGATCGAGGGAGACCTTTTGTGAATACATTGGCAAACTAAGCATTGAAGCAATTAGAAGGAGGTGGATGACGCCTAATTGAACTTTTTCAAAAATATGACAATAAATTTTGATTTGCTTCGTTTGTTTTTGAAAATGATGAATGGTTGATTTGTTGTCATAACAATGATACGTTGCTTGATGATGCTCAATCTAAGATCTCGAAGAAGATATGAGAAAGTATGGTAACTCGTATATGGTGGTGGCAAGAGTTTAATATTTAGCTTAAGAAAAAAAAACTCTTAGAGATGGTTGGTTGCTTCGTAAATTTACAAGAGATCAAGGAAATGCCCAAGAAAACGCAATACCTTGTGACAGATTTGCAAATGTCAGGGCAAGTATCCTAATCTGAATCAAAAAATGTGTGAAGTTGAAGAGGTGAGTCATTGTGAAACAAAACACCTTGGCTTAGAGAACCTTAAAGATAGCGAAGAATTTAGTGTGCTATTTGTATGTGTGGTTTCATTGGTTTGTTCAAAAATTGAGAGAGTTATTATACTGCAAAGAATATGTTAGTTCTAGTTGTTGTCAGGTAAATGAGCTTACTAAATAAGCATCGATAAGATGCTGTGTAAAAAATAGGTTCACCTTATATACTTAATCTTCTATTTGAAGTTATAGGAGTTAAGACCGGTTTAGAGAGTAAGAATCCTGTTTCTTGAAGTAAGCCTAATATGCACTTGCACTAAGAGAGATTGACACTGATGGACAAGCGAGCCAATCGAAGACCCAAGAAATATTTAGTTAGTTCGAGTTCTTTGATTTTGAAGGTATTATCTAGATATTGCTTGGTACACCCAATGACTTCAAGGTTGTTACTTGTTAATAGTACATCATCAAAATATAACAATAGGATAATGAAGCCACCATGTTACATCTTTGTGAAAATTGAGTGATCTGATTTTGATTGCAAGAACCCATTGGAAATCAAAGCTGAAGTGAGTTTGGAATGCCATTGCCTACTTACTTTTTTCATGCTATAGAAACTTTTCTTGACGTGACAAACTATATCTGGATGTGGCAATTTTAGGCCAGGAGGAGGTTTCAGGTACACCTCTTCATGTAAATCTCCATGTAAGAAGGAGTTATTGATGTCTAACTAGTGTAAATGCCAATTATGTGAAGCTACAAGTGTTAGCAAGACTCTGATGATGGTTGTTTTTACCACTAGGGAAAATGTTTTGTGCAGTTTAGTCCCTTTTGCTAAGTAAACCTTTTGGAAACAACCCTTCTTTTACATCATTAAAGACTTCCATCCGTATTAAATTTGTACTTGCACACCCATTTGTAGTCAATGGCTTCCTTTCTTGGAGGTAAGAATGTAAGTTTCCATATTTAATTATCTTTTAAAGCTTTTAATTATGCTTGCATAGCACCCCTACATTATTTATGTTGGATTGCTTGATTATAAGTTGTATGCTCTTTAAGAGATGTGAGAGTAGTTAAAAAGGCATGATGTTATGGAGATAGATGGTTATAAGAGATTGCAAATGATAAGGTCTGAGGAGAAGTGTGTGGATGTGTAGGATAGTCATAATCCTTAAGGTAAGATAGGGGTTTAGGCTACTTTATGAAGTGTTGAACCCCAATTTTTATTTATTTATTAGTGATTTATTTGTTTCATTATTTTAGAGTTGGGCCAGTAAATTAGCAAGTATGAATACAAATTAGAAATTAGAAGTTAGAATTAAGTTGGAATTAATATAGTGTTTAATAGGTTAAGAGAGTTGGTGGACTTAGATTAAATGAAAAAAGGGGCAAACTTGGAAGAGACGTACTAATGGAGGGCAAAATGGGAAGAAAGCCCATATAAGTTGTCTTGAATTAGAAGAAGAAGAGAAGTGTCATGAGAACCAAAGAGAAAGTCTTGAGAAGAGAGGAGAAAAGAAAGAAGAGTGCGTGGAAGCTAGGGAAAAAGAGGAAAGAAGGAGAAAGAAGAAGATTTGGGCTAAACCTAAGGTAAGCATCATCTTTCTTCTTGCCTAGTAGAAAAACAATAGGGATTTGAGAGAGAGATGAGTTGTGTAGGAAGAAGGAAGAGAAACCCTAGATGGATTTTATGGATTTCTAAATTAGGTTTTAGTTTTTCCAACCTAGATGGGTTATGGGTAGGTTAGATTTAAGTTAAATTTATGTTTGTTGAAATTTTGTGATTTTTGAAGTTTATGAACTTTATTGAAATGTTGTTTTGATTAGAACCTTGGTTGTTTTAGGAAACCAAAGGAATCCCACCCAAGAGCAAGGGGAAATGCAAGCTTGAGATTGGATTTCCAGTAAAACTTAGGTGGGTAACATATTTATGGTTATAGTGTAATTGGGCAAATTCTTGCTTATGTATGTATGTTGAAATTGACTTGTTTGGAAATGTTGAAAAATACATGATGAAATATGATTATGTTATACCTCAAAAGAGGTCATAACTTTTGTATTAAATGAAAAGAAGACAAAGCATAAAGTATGAGCATATGAGAAAACAAATATGTGCTTTTGTTTGGGTGAGAGTGGAACTATTCTGTTCATCACGTGCATGTTGACAAGAGCCTTCTCCCGGCTGGCCGCTTGTGGCATATGAGCTCTGAAATTGGACTCATTCTGTTCATAGGGTAAACTTCGGTTTCCCCATTCTGTTCTCATGGAACCCTCGAGCCATTTGTTGTGCATTGCATCCTTAACTTGATGTGTATGTTGCATTTGAATGTTATGTGCTATGAATGATAGACAAATTGAAGAATGCTTGAATTTTGGAATATATATATATATATATGTGTGTGTGTGTGTGTGTGTGTGTGTGTGTGTGTGTGTGTGTGTATTCCAAAACATGAAGGTTACCAATCCTTATATATAGATATACATATATATATGTATATATGTATATCTATATATACATATATATATATATATATATATATTCCAAAACATGAAGGTTACCAATCCTTGCAAGGCTTCGAAAACTCCAAGATATTAGTAATTTTTGTAACTAAGTTAGTTCGAGCAAATTTTGAATAGCTTCATAAGCATGTAAACATCAAGCATCCCCATATGTTGTGTTTTGGTGTTAAGCCTTTGTTTAGAATGTAAAAATTATAATTAAAGATATGTATGAGCTTTTGTTGTGTTGAAAACGAGACTTAAACTAAAAAGTTTCCAATGTGTATGTGCATGTTTCGTTGGAAGTTGCAAATTTGAAAATCCGAGTCTTCCCTAAGAGTAGAAATTGTATGCTGACTTCAAAGGGAAAATTGGACTAATTTAAGCTAAATTAGTCAAAATTGTCTTCTGCAGAGTTATAACTTATCCATTTAGCTTTCCATCGGTATATAGAATACAATTTTTGGACATAGGGGTCGAAAGTTAGGGTCCTTAGAAGGGACGATGATTTGTATGTAAGGTTGTATTACCTATAAAGATGATTCGTCTGTGATGACGTCATATCGTATGTGAATACGTTTCGTCTATAAGGATGATTCGTCTGTAAGGATGTATCGTCTGTGATGACGTTAGACCGTCTGAGATGACGTCATTCCGTTTTAAGACTTTGCTTTGTCTTCCATTCGTCTGCTTCGTGCCATTCGTCTGCCTTTTTTCCATTCGTTTGCTTCGTGGCATTCGTCTACATTTTGGCATTCGTCTGCCTTCTTTCATTCGTCTACTTCGTGGCATTTATCTGTCTTCTCAGCATTCGCTGCCTTCTTCCATTCATCTGCTTCGTGGCATTTGTCTGCCTTTTAGCATTGGTCTGCCTTCTTCCATTCATTTGCCTTCTTGGCATTTGTCTGCCTTCTTCCATTCGTCTGCTTCATGGCATTCGTCTGTCTTCTTGGCATTCATTTGCCTTCTTCCATTCATCTGTTTCGTGGCATTTGGCTGTCTTCTCGGCATTCATCTGCCTTATTCCATTCGTCTGCTTCATGGCATTCGTCTGCCTTCTTGGCATTCGTCTGCCTACTTCCATTCGTTTGCTTCATGGCATTCGTCTGCCTTTTGGCATTCGTCTACTTCGTGGCATTCATTTGACTTCTTGGCATTCATTTGCCTTCTTCCATTCATCTGCTCTACTGTTCATCTGTATCGTTTGGTCTAATTTTGACCCTCCAAATGATAGAGTCTGTCTTCAAGGTCTTCATGAAAGTTGTAGATCTCGAACTCCATTTTCAAACCATCCTGAGAACACCTTAGAATAATTACTGTGGGAAAGTTATAGAAAATTTCCCAATTTGTCTTCTTTCTTGATGGGTTTCGTTTGACACTATCATCTGTTCCATTTTTGACTCTTCAGACGATAGAATTTGTCTTCGACAATTTCATAAAAGTTGGAGATCTTGCAGTTTTCTTTTGAACAGTCTAAGGAATTGTTTAACTCGACATCTATAGATAAAGTTATGCCCCTTAGTATTGTTTCAGAAAAGCGGGGTCCGACATTGTTTGGCATCAGAGCTCACATTAGATGTTTGTCCGAATGCTAGGCTCCGGAAGCAGGGTCCAGCATTGTTTGGTATCAGGGCTTAGGTTTTTCCTAAGCTTAGAAAGCATAGTAGGAGGAACTGTTATATTACGTGATTGCTTGTTGCACTGTGAATTAATTGAATTGCATTAAGTGACATGCATGCCATACATACATGTAGGAATTAAGACTAAAATAACGTGTAAGCTAATAGATAGTGTTTTCATTAAAGGAGTAAGACGCCACCTCGTAGAAGAACACGAGAAGAACTGCAAGGATCAATTGCACCTGACTCTCCGCCAAGGGAGAAGAGCACTGATGAGTCTGTAGCCCCAGGGAATGTTGACGCTTCTGCAAGGCGAGTAGTGAGCCTGATCGATCACAAACGTGGGAGTCTTCTCTTCCGCAGGAGCAAGTGCCTGCTTCATTAGATCTGAGGATGTTTCAGGCATTTGCTTAGGCTATGGACCAGATGCCACAATCTTCTACTTCGGCCTTAATCAAAAAGGGGAAACAGATTGACAAGTTCAGGAAGTCCGAGGCAGTGAATTTCTATGGGACAACGAATCCAGAAGAAGCTGAGACTTGATTGAGAAAGATCGAGAGGATACTAGATCAGATGGACTGTGAGAATAAGGAGAAGGTTGTGTATGCTGCTAGCCTACTCCAAGGAGATGCTCTGCATTGGTAGGAAAGTGTGCCAAGAAGCCAGATGAGATCGTCAGTGCTCGTATGGAAGGATTTCTTAACAGTATTTAAGAAGAAGTACCTGTCTGAGGTATATATTCAGCAAAAGCAGAGAGAGTGTTTGAGTCTCACCTAGAGGAAAATGACTGTGAGCGAATATGAGTGTCGATTTACACAATTGGCGCGATATGTAGCTGAGCTAATGATGAGTGAGGCAGTTAGGTGCCGTAGGTTCGAATCGGGGTTACACCTAGCTATTAGAGAGAAAGTGGTGGTGCAAAATTTTTGTGATTTTCAACAACTGGTTGAAGCAGTTTTGAGGGTGGAGAACATTGAGAACATAAAAAGTGTCGTGAATAAAAAGAGAAAAGGGAGAGAACAGTTCAAGAGGGGAGATGATACTTCTATGCCTGAGAGGAGTGCCAGGACTTTTCCTGTGCAGTCTGAGGAGAGGAACAATGGTGCAAGCAAGCCTAAACCGATGAGGACTCCTGCTATTTCTCATCAAGCCTCAACGGTAGGAGGCAATAAAAGGGGTGAAGCGGACAAGTCATTCGTCCCTAAGTGACACCATTACGGCAAGTTCTATGGAGGGGAATACTACAGGCTGACTAGAGCTTGTTTCAAATGTGGAGAGAAGGGGCACATAGCTAGAGAGTGTCCACGGTATGCAAGAAAAGAGGGAACCCAAATGCAAGCTTCAGGGAGAATTGAGACAGTAGGGAACAAGATTGTAACTGAAATGGGCAACTCTGATGCAGTAAGGAGGGTGAATCCTCCAAACAGACCAAGGGGGTAAGCACCAGCTAGAGTGTCTGTAATGACACGGGAGGATGCAGAGACCGCTCCAGAAGTTGTGACTGGTACGATCAAATTATTTGATGCTAATGTTGTTGTTTTAATTGATCCAGGCTCTAGCCACTCTTTTGTTTCATCGAGTAGAACTGTGTATGGTAGGGATTTGAGTCTATTAGATACTCCCTTGATAGTGAGTACTCCACTCAGCCAGTATATTATTATTATTCAAGTGTATAGAGTGTGAGATATGTATTGGTGGGGAACACTTGATGGTGGACTTAATGTCGTTGAAAATGGGAGGCTTGGATGTAATTTTGGGTATGGATACATTAGAGAAGTACAATGCCCATCTGGATTGTAAACAGAAGACAGTGGAGTTCGAGTTGGATAATGGAAGAAAGGTGATGTTTGTGGGAGACAGAAAAGCAAGCCCGCTTGGAGGTATTTCGGCCTTAATGAAAGAGAAAATGATGAGGAAAGGATGTGAGGCATTTTTGGCCTATGTGGTAGACACAAAGGCAGATAGAGGGAAGTTAGAGATATACCAGTGGTCATAGAATTGCCAGATGTCTTTCTCGAAGAGCTACCAGGACTACTGCCACCTAGGAAAATTGAATTTCCCATTGAACTTCTTCCAGACACAATGCCAATTTCGATTCCACCTTATAGAATGGCTCCAGCAGAATTGAAGGAGCTTAAGGAGCAATTGGAAGATTTGCTGGAGAAAGGTTATATTAGGCCGAGCTCTTCACCTTGGGGAGCTCCGATTCTTTTTGTGAAGAAGAAAGATGGATCATTGCGAATGTGTGTGGATTATAGGAAGTTTAACCATGCCACCATTAAGAACAGATATCCACTTCCATGCATAGATGACTTGTTTGATCAGTTACAAGGGGCAAGGGTCATTTTGAAGATAGATTTGAGATCAGGTTACCATCAGTTAAGGATAAAGGAGCCAGATATGTCAAAGACTACTTTTAGAGCACGGTATGACCACTTTGAGTTCTTAGTCATGCCTTTTGGATTGACAAATACACCTGTATTTTTCATGGATTTGATGAATAAAGTCTTTAGGTCTTTCTTAGACCAATTTGTCATAATCTTTATTGATAATATTTTGGTCTATTCTAAGAGTGATAAGGAGCATGAGGAATATTTAAGAATTTCCTTGGAGACATTGAGGAAGAATGAGTTGTATGCCAAATTCGATAAATGTGAATTTTGGCTAAGGGAAGTGACATTTCTTGGACATGTGATTTTAGAGCAAAAAGTACATGTGGATCCGAGGAAAACAGAAGCTGTGGTTAAATGGGAAGTACCTAAGAATATAGCAGAAGTGAGGAGTTTCTTGGGCTTAACTGGGTATTACAGGATGTTTGTGGAGGGCTTTTCCATGATAGCAACTCTACTTTCCAAATTGACAAGGAAGAATCAGAAATTTGTGCGGTCAGAGGAGTGTCAGAACAGTTTTGAGGAATTGAAGAACAAGCTTACAACTACACCAATTTTGACCTTGCCTTCAGGTAGTGATGGGTATACAATATATAGTGATACCTCAAGGAAGAGATTGGGCTGTGTATTGATACAAGGAGATAGAGTCATTGCTTATGCTTCTAGGCAAGTAAAGCCTTATGAGATAAATTATTCTACGTATAACTTGGAGTTAGCTGCCATAATTTTTACATTGAAAATATGGAGACATTACGTGTATGGAGTTACTACTAAGGTATTTACAAACCACCAGAGTCTTAAGTATCTGATGAGTCAGAAAGAGTTAAATTTGAGACAAAGAAGATGGTTAGAACTGTTAAAGGATTATGACTTGACGATAGACTACCATCCAGGGAAAGCTAATGTAGTAACGGATACATTGAGTAGGAAATCAACTATGGCCTATGTGGAGACGGAGTATCTTCCATTGTTGGAGGAATTAGCTAGACTTAATGTAACATTGAGGTAAGTCGAGTCTGATTATATATTGGCTAACTTTAGAGTTATTAGACTCCGCTTGAGTCCGGAACCCAACTCTTGCTAAAACATGAACGCGTGCATAATACCTTGAAGGGTTCTTGCATTAAACCCTCATTAGCCATCATTTTTTATATATATAACATCTCAAAAAGTTACTCACAAGTGATCAATGGCGTGCCCATAGAAAATCAGTCACCACGCTTAAACTCATTTATCCTGCTTTTCAACAGAATTTGGAAAACTTAAAATCAGAATTTCAATTCAACTTCTTCAAACAAATCATAGCTCTAAGTTTCTAGTTTGCTTTGAAGAAAGAATCATCTCAATCAGAGTTCTATAGCTCAAGATACGCTTGAAAAACCAAAATGTGTTCATAACCCTAATCAAGCTCTCACAACCGATCTCTCACTTGTTCTAATGCAAACTCTCTCAAATCAACTCCAAAAGATGCCAATTTTCATGGAGAGATAGATACATGTCTTAGAAATCCATTGCTTCAAGAATCACCTCATTTGGAGGTCGGATGAGGGAGTTACGCCCAAAAGAATAGAACATGCTAACACCCTAAATTGATTTGAACCTATCTTAGCGCGAATGCCATAACTTTCACCAAAAATGTCGGATTGATTTCGTTTTTGGCCATTAGAGCGAAGACATCTATACCTACAACTTTCATGAAGACCACAAAGTCTGATTCTGACTCTAACAGTGTCAAAAATCACAATCTTTCCCGTGAATGTCCGTTTAACGGACATGAATCAATCAAACTGCACCATTCACCCAAGAAGGTCCGTTAAACGGACATCCATGTCCGTTTAACGGACATAGACTTCTCAAGGGGTGTTTTTACACCCGAGAAGGTCGGTTTAACGGACATGGGGGCTCCCCAAAGTCCTCAAATGCCCCTCCAATGCTTCCAACAACTATCCTAACATCATATACACTTATAATCTTCCCAAATTCACTTATTCTCATGCTAAAACAATTCATAAGAACTCAAACACCAAGTTCAACTCACCAATTTCTCAAATCTCAACTCAATTGGTTCATCAAAACATAATCGCCTATCATTCACCATAGCTATCATCAAACACAAAAACCTATGCAACATGATAACTTGTAACAATCATATCTCTTCATTCCGAAATCCAAAAATCACAAACTTCATAGCGTCGGAAAGCTAAAAAGATCATCTAAGACTTCAAAGAAGACAATTTTGGCTAATCCTACCTAAATCATTCCCGATGTTCTCTTGCGGTTACATACATCTTATCCTTGTGAAAACTTGAAATTGTCCCAAATTCATTCCCTCTATTACAACATCATGCACAACCCCTTTCAAATACCAATTGGCATTCATCAAATCATCAACTTCAATTCCTTTTACTCTTCATACATTTAATCACATCTCATCATTCATAACATTCTTATCTTTCTTGTCTATAGTGCCTCACTTATATATAACAATAAGTCATTCATTTGCTCAAGTGGATAGCCTCATTCAAATGTACTTAATTTCAACTTGACATCATCATACACAATTCATATTCAAAGTTCATTCATCTCAAATGGTTTACTTCTTCAAGTGTACTTACTTCCAATTTAACCTCATCCTTAATTAATTCATATTCCAATTCCACCTCGTTTCATAACTATTTGAATTCCAACTTTTCTTCATCCATTCTTAAATCTCAGCTCTTTTGACTTGTCACATTTAGCTACATCTCATCATCCACAAATTCTATGTGCCATTTTCCATAATAACTCACTGATGTGTATATATACATATATATATACCAACCATTCATCATAGTCATCCATATACAAATTTACCTTTCGAATCCATACACAAATGCATATCTCAAACCATACACAATTCCGTATTAACATCATAAATAAGAGTTTACAACTTTAATGGCATTTCCAAGCTACGAAATACAATATCAATATCAATATCCAAAATACAAAGGTGAAAAACTCAACAATTCTCAAATACATTGAAGCCTTGATTTACATCAGTAATTCCAGAACTTAACAAAACATGCAAATTCGGATTTATGCCTTGACTTTCTTTCACTTGGTCCCTCGCTCAATACCTGGAGATGGGACGGAAATGGGGGTGAGCTCGAAAGCTCGTGGGTAACAAGTTTATAAACAGTAATAAGCAAAAACCATTTGAAACTTTCATGAATGTAGCAAAACCTCTTTGAAATCCATAAAACATCCATTTTTCAAATTTGTCAACTTGTCAAGCAAATTCACACTTCACAAAAGTCAAACAACCATCAAACTTATCAACACATGAAACACAGAAACACATCATATTGGTTCGGGTGGATCCGTAACAGAACGTACTACACATTTCCCATAAGGGTCCTGTGTAACCGTGAACAGAACGTACTATCGCAAGTTCACCAAGTGGTCTTGCATAGTCGTGAACTTATGGGAGTCCGCGAGGGAGCTCCATGCCACTAGCGGGCAGGCGGGAGAAGCCTTTAGACAAGTGCACTTGACTGACAGAACAGACCACCACAAACCCACATAACATGTAATTCATGAACTTGAAACATGTGGCCCATATGGCATAATTTTGGAAACTTGATTTCATGAGCTTGAGATATGTCATATGCATTTCTATCATCATTTCACAATTCACAACCAAAGATTTTATACCAAACATATATCCATTTCCTAATTCATTCAAAACCACAAATATAACAATTATAGAGCAAGTTGAACTCATTCCATATCACTCAAAATTCATTTACAAAACTCATATACAAAAGCATGTATCACCTTCTCAACATTTAAAGATCAATAAATGCACTTTTATAAGGTAGTTGAAAAATTAATAAATCACATTTATTGAAGAACATTTAATAGCTTATTTACTCAATTATAAAGAAATCACCCACCTTAATTCCTTGCTTGAATCTTGACTCAAATTGCCTGCCCTTGTTCTTGATTCCTCTTGCCTCTCATAATTTTCCTCACAATTGACAAAATCCCCAAATCAATAGACATTTCAAATTGGATAATCCACAACACATAATCACTAAAATTGATCTTAGCAAACTTAAACCTATACCATTCTTAAGCTATCTAAACCAAAACCTTTTCATAAATCCAACAAATCACAAATACTCTTACCTTGATTCCTT
>JAOTAX010017188.1:0-12334 GCA_025629825.1 Erythroxylum guanchezii
GCAAGAGGAGAGGCACATTTGAGCAACTTTTCAAGCAAGGGAACTAAGGTGGGTTTCATTTTTATAATTGAGTTAATAAGCCGTAAATGTTTTTTCAAAATATGGAATTAAATGGTTTCCAACTACCTTGAAAATTTTCATTTGTTGTTCTTTAAGATGGTTTGAAAATGTGCCATAAGTTATTGTATATGAATTTTGTGAATGAACTTTGAGTGATATGGGAATGATTTCAAATTGTTCCAAAATTGTTGTATTTTGTGGATTTTGAATGAGTTGTGAAATGGCTTTGATGCTTGGTATATGAAGGTGTTTGAATGAGTTATGAAATGGCTTTGATGCTTGGTATAGGAATGTGTTTGAATGAATTGTGAAATGTTGATGAGAATGCATATGAAGTATGCCATGTGCATGACAATCAAGTTTTAGAAATGTGCTATTTGGGCAATTAGTTTTTAAGTCATGAATTACATGTTATGTGGGTTTGTGATGGTCCCCTAAGTTAAGTTAAGTGCATTTGTCTAAAGGCTTCTCCCGCCTGCCCTCTAGTGGCATGAAGCTCCTTCATGGACTCCCCTAAGTTCACGGCTACACAAGACTGCTATGCGGAAATGTGTAGTACGTTCTGTTTTTGGATCCACCCAATCCATTCCGATGTGCTTATGTGTATTTGTGACAAATTTGATTAATTCATTATGTTTGATGTGATGAATTGCTTGATAGGTTGTGAATTTGGGAAATATATGTTGCATAGTTTTCAATGTGAATTTTGTTATGGAAATGAATAATTCAAGGGTTTTTGCTTGTTTCTCATTATAAAACTGTTACCGATAAGGGTTAAGCTCACCCCCATTCCTTCCCATCCGCAAGCGATGAGCAACATTTCGGGTGATCGAGTCAATCGTCAAGGCATCACTCTAACTTGCATATTTTGTTCTTTTAAAGCTAGATTTTTGTAAAACAATGCTTTATTTCCATTTTGAGAAATTGTATTTCTTAACATGTTTGCATTTTGGATTATGTTGTAAGGTGGCTCGAAATGCCCATTAAAGCGTTATAAAACCCTTATTTTGATGTGAATGAAATATGTATTCATTAAGGTTGATTAAGGCATTTCATGTTTTTGCATTGAAAGTTCTAAGTGTTCATAGGGGTAGGTTTGTGCTCTAGCTTTGAGAGAAATACTGCACTAATCTAGGGTGAATTTGATCAAGTTGCCTTCATAGAAGTAGTAGCTTGTCCTTCTAGCTTTCCAACGCTATAAAGTATGCGATTTTTGGATGTCGGAGTTGAGAGATAGGATCGTTTGTATAGGCAATGTTGCATAGGTTGTGTATCCCAAATAATCAGAGTTTGTGGAGCACTTTCGCATTAGGATTGCTCAATTTGGCAAGATTATGAGTAAAGGGGTTGTTAGGTTGGGTTTGGGTCTTGGAGGGTGAAAATTTAGTGTCATCCGAAGGTTACAAGGCCTGACCGTGTAAAATCACACGGGCCGTGTGTTCCCAGCACAGGAGCGTAGTTTTCACCCAAAAGTTACATGGCTTGATCGTGTAAAATCACACAGGTCGTGTGCTCCTAGCACAGGAGCGCAGTTTTCACCCAAAGGTTACACAACCTGACCGTGTAAAATCACACGGTTCGTGTGTTTCCAGCGCTGTAGCGCTATTTCACCCGAGGGTCATACGGGCAGCCAGTGTAAATTCACACGGTCCGTGTTTTTGACCCTCCAAACAATAGAATTTCATTTTTGGGTCTTCATGAAAGTTGTATCCCTAGAAGTCTTCTTTCAAACCATCCAAAAATGAAGTTAATCTGACATCCGTAGTAAGAGTTATGGCAATTGCACCATGGCATGTACAATGTGAGTAAGGACATGAACATGTTGGTTTTGTTTGGTCGTAACTTCTTCGTCCGACCTCTGTTTGAGGTGATTCTTAAAGCGATAGATTTCTAACACATTGTCCTACCTTCCCACCAAAATTTATATCCATTGGTGTTAAATTCAAAATGATTGATTGGAAGAAAGTGAGGCGATTGGTTGGGAGAGAATATTTGGGCTATGAACATACTTTGGTTTCTTAAGCATATCTTGAGCTTTAGAGCTCCGTTTGAGATGGTTCTTGCTCCAAAGTAAACTAGACACTAAGAGCTTCGTTTTTGAAGAAGTCAATTGTGATTTTTGTGATTTTGTTGTGTGGGATCGCCTTTGTGGCTTGAGATGTTATATGAACAATGTGGAATCGTTGGTGGCCAATTAGGGTACATTGGCATAACCCTACAAGGAAACCCGCTCATGCTTTATGATTCCAAATAGTTGGGCTCTGAAAATAGGGCCCAACAATTCCAGTAGGATGAAAGGCAATCTTGGTCTAGTTTCCAAGATATGGAGAGCCAACAAAACTCAGGTACATTTATGGAAGAATTGATGAATATTGTGATTGCTAACAATCTCTAATTTCAATAGAGCCTCCAATAGTAGTTGCAATAGTTCCAGTAGGAAATACGGCATATAACGTCTAGAAATCAAAACTTGTTGAGCCAAATGGGTGAACTGGCAGCAAGGATCAAACGCCTAAAATCACAAATAGAAGAGGAGTAGTCATATCAACTCGAGGCATATCCTATGGATGTAAGTATGGAAAACTTACAAAGTGATGAAGAGCTTGAGAATCTTGAGTGTAATGCTTAAGGAGTTGCTTGTGTGGAAGAAGCAAAGGAAGAGTTTGAAGTAGAAAAAGACATATCTTTTAGCTTGGAGGTAAGTATCGAGTTCCATTTTGTTGTTGAAAATGACTCTTTACCTTTACCTAGCAGGTTAGAGGAATTAAACGATGAAGAAAAAGGTGAAGAGACATTCAAGATCTTTGAAGAAAGCATGGACTCAGTAGAGATCAAAAGTCTAAAGATAGGGAGGATGCTAAATGAGAATGATGATCAACTAAGGCCTTATTCGGAACAACCTCACGTGGAAGTGGCACTAACTATAATACCTGAAGATCATAAATTTGTCACTTGAGGAGAAGGAGTAGAGACAACGACAATAAACAGAGGCATTTCTTGGGAAGCAACCCAAGGGAAGTAAATTTCTTTTCTTTACATTTTTGCATTACTTTTTATTTACGTGTTTGTTTTTATGTTAGTTTGTTTCTTGCTTGTTTTTAAGTTTTCAATCAAAATGAGAGAAAGAATAAAACAAATGAAACAAACATTTTCTATTGCTTCTAGGACTATATAGTCATGATTAGAGAATGAGTTGACTAGAGAATTTGATAACAAGTTTAGTATGTACTTTTACTCTTGTGATTGGTCGATGTGCATTATCTTTAGAGGAGTAATGACTAGTGGTAGACAAAGCTAGTGAGATTTTGAGCCATATTAGACTAACATATTTATATCAGTCTCATTATCTTTTGATAATGTGTGACCTTCATGACATGTACATCCTGATTTTGCCTTGAATTTCTATTTGAGAACACATTTTTATCACTTACATTAACATGGATATGATTAGGCATTCTTTGTTTTTTCGAACTACATTAGCCAAATAGCCTACTCATTATATGATTATCCTTTTTGATAAGGCCCCTTAAGCTTTATTTGCCTTTTCTTTGTGTATTAACCACATTATATGCTTTAACCTAACCAAATGTCCTTCCCAAGCCTTAAAGCTAGTGAAATATTTGTTGATTATTGAGTTTGTGGATATACAAAAGTATAAGTGTGGGGGTATGCATATGTGTGGGTTAGTTATAATGTTGAGATGTTATTTTATGCCTTATCATTGAAATTCCTAGGTTGATGTAGTTTATTTTAATTTTTATAAGAGAAAAGAAAAGAAAAGAAAAGAAAAAAAGAGAAAGAAAAAGGAAAAGAAAAAGAAAAAGAAAAAGGAAAAGGAAAAGGAAAAGGAAAAGAAAAAGAAAAAGAAAAAGAAAAAGAAAAAGAAAAAGATGTTTAAATAAATGTATCAAGGAGGAAGTGCATATGTGGTTTACAAGGTTATTTATACTTAATGCATCCTCCTAAAGTTGTATTGAATGAGTTACTTGAGTATGTTGAATGTGAGGTAAATGTTGGCTTGGAAGGGTCACTCTTTGTGGTTTCAATGTATTGTCATCAATTGTATGAGTGATCCCTTAGATTGATATATACTTCATGTGGTTTATGTACGAGAGCTCAAGTTTGAGTTGTGAAACTTTTTTTTGAATTCATCATAGTTGATGTACACAATTGTGAGAGAATGTTAGTTTTTACACTTGATAGTATATTGAATGTTACTTTTGTTTCACTAGCTTTGATGGCTTTCATGCTACTTGACCCAAACACATCTCACCTTACCTTTACCCATATTATGACCTTGAAAAGTCCTTTGATCCATGATTTTGCATGTGAACCTTAGTGGTAGAGAAATGAAATGATATGCAAAGTTGTGGATTGTCATGATCATGAATGGTGTTGAGTGCACACCTGGATATATTTTAATTAAACACATTTTTCTAGTCTACCATTAGATTGCTCAATTTTTCAAGATGATGAATGTTGATTGATCATGAGTAAAAGCTTGGAATGTTGACTTCTTGCTATGCTTTTTGAAAGTCATTCGTCTTTGCTTATGATTATGTATTCTTGGAACATATGGGAAATGAGTCCATGTTTTTGGGTCTTTGAGCTTAATTTTAATGTTTTGCTTGAGGATAGTCACAGGCTAAGTGTGGGAGAATTGATAAGTGCTTAATTAATTATGAAATTATTCCATAACACTTAGTGATTATTGACATGAAGTTGCTTAAGATACTCATTTGGACTCATATGTGATTTTAGGCACAGTTCGGAAGCAAAGAATTTAAGATGAATCGGAAGCACAATATTTGGGCCTTTTTCTGAAGATTAATATTCACTTATATTCATGGGCCAAGAATAAGAAAATTAAAGCAACAAGAAAACAAATTCAGCCCAAAAAAAGATGGATCAAGAAAATATCAAAACGACAGTGGAAACAAAGCAAAACACCAAAAAGCAAATGAGCAGGCAACGTCCAAGGAGCTGTATAAAGCAACGCAGAAGCATACTGGGACGCCAAGGCCGAAACGGCAGCACAACAGATTGGGATGCTAAAGTTAAAACACATGTAGGTCAGATGTCTATGTTCAACGTAGACGTTATATGTTCAACGCTGAAAAAGTCTATGTGTTGTGCATTAAACTAGATCATGGCATGGGATGTGTTTAAAACACATGTAGGTCGGATGTCTACGTTTAATGTAGACGTTATATGTTCAACGCTGAAAAAGTCTGCGTGTAGTGCATTAAACTAGATCATGGCATGGGATGTGTTTTTCTTAAAATGCACAGTAACAGATGAGTGAGTGAATAATGGAGTGGACCAAAAAATAAATACATAAATAGAGAGTATCGTGGGGTTTTAAAGAGGGGGAGAAAATAGAACAATAACATAGGGAGTGAGTTGTAGTATAGAAGAGGAGTAGAGAGAAGGGTTTCGAATGGGTTATTAAGGGGGCTGAAGCATTTTTTTAAGAGAGACCCATAAAGGGTTAGAAGTCCCAATGCCGGTTCGGAGGTGACATCGACGTTGACAACTCAGGTTAAGTGCATTTCATTGTTTTTGTTGTTTCTTTCTCTCATTAGAAATTGTTTGTGTTATCCTATATTAATTGATTTGTGTTTTGTGTATGGATAATTGTATTCTTGTTATTGTTCAGTTATTTGTGTATGAACCCATAGAGTATTGTGAAAAGATGATTTTAATGTGTTCATTAAATCATTTATTTGCAAACTCATTGCTAGAATTTCGATATAATCTGTAATTTTTATGTTGAAATTCATGTGTAGCGACTAATGATTCGTAATCATTAGTGATAACATGACCTAGGTGAAATGATGCATCATATGTGGTTGTTGCCTTGATTAATCAGTTTTCCTAATTCGGAATACTATTACCCAATTAAATCTAGAGATCGTATCCTAGGTTACTCGGTAGTTAGGTTTAATTAACGATCGTATCTTAATTAAACACTACCTAAGAGAAAACTCGAGTTAATTATTAACCTCCGATTAATAGTTGCTAGTAGAGGTTTGAGAACAACAAATCAATGAAATATGTTTAATTAGGTTGTAGAATGAGATTAAATCAAAGAATTGGGTCCTTACCGAATATCCTACTTTTATCATTTTTGGCATGTTTTCTTTAATTTGTTTTTATTAGTCTAGTTTCATTTAATTTTCTTATTTCTAAAACCAAAACCCCTAAACCTAAACACCAGTTAATTTCGTTTCGAAAACTTTACACACACTTTCTGTGGGATCGACCTAGACTCACCACTGCTATAGTAGTAGCTTAGTTTTTATTTTGACTAGCATTACGATGCACCGTAAATATAAAATCATACATATGCCATTAGATGTAGTGAAAAAATGAACTTAAGTTGTATACCTTACTAACTCCTTTGTTCTTCGTTGTCTTCACCTCTTCGGGTTGTCCTAAACTATAATGACCAAAGGAGGACGTCTCTAGTGATATCCGTAAAAAGAGCAAAGCCTGAAACCTTTTAGAAAGAAAATGGTTAGAACACACAAAAAGTGCTAGCTTTGATTTAGGTTCTTAAGAGAATAGTTTAGAGAATAAGTGTGTGTAAGATGAACTCTTCACATTTCTCACTAGTTTTCTTACAATACTTTGCACGAAAATGAGTGAGTTTCTACCAACGTTTGGCCTCCTCTAACCCCCATCATGAATGGAGGAATAATGGAAATTAAGTGGCCATGAACGCCACTTAATTTGGATTAAAACATTTGCTGGAAATCTGGAAACTTTCGAGGCTGGCAGCCATGCAACACTTGCTTTCTTTCACTCCTTTGTAATGTTTCTTACCATGATCATATCACGATACAATTTCAAAACGTTCTCTCATATCTTGGATCACTATCCAAACCCAATTTTCTCATTCTTCGCATCTCCGATGCATGTGACCCTTTAGGTTCCTATTTATATTGGCCACTTGAATTAACATTTAATTCAAGCAAGTCATGAGCAGTATTTAGTAACACATCATAACCCCCAGTTGACCGAAAAGTCAGTGGTTTGACTATGAACCCTTCCAAAGACAACGTTCTCGTGGAATTCGTCCTTTCACCATCCATTACCCCACTTAGTTTAGAGCATGGTTAAAATGTCAACTCCCACTAAACTGACAACATCACATCTAGCCTAAGTGATGTTAGTTCTTATCCCCATGGCTCATTACACAATTAGATATGTCACTTAAGACTATATTCATGACATTTCCACTCTGGCTAGAGATTCCTAAGTAATGACCCCGATAAGAGGCTATGGGTATCATCTTCTTCTATCATGAGTGGTGAATCCTTTATTGGCTACTCAATTACCTTCAAATACCTTAAGATGTACCCAATCACCTCCTTATGAGCAACCTCTAAGAGAAAACGAGGAATGGAGTCAAAGTATAAGATCAGTATCCAAGATATCTTTGAGCACCTCAAGTATGAGGATATTTGCACTATTGCTATGATGAGACTATCATTGAAACTAGAATAGATTATCCTTATGATTGTCTTATGATAGGTCAACCAATGTTCTTACTGCTATTAGTGTATCCACATGTTAACTCTAAACAACTCATGCTTACAACTTATGAGATCCATTGCTTAATTCAATCAAGGAGTATAACATGTGCTAGTCTGTCTGGATTAATAATGTCTCGTCTCATTAATCCTATAACTAGGGATAATTTAGATAATAACATAATTACACATGATAGGAATCTCATTATCATGATCTCATCATGATTTCCTTAATGCTATATAATGTATCAAGGATGTCATTAATTCGATTTAAGATCATTATCAATTCATAAGGAACATGAACATCAAATTAATGAAAATGGCTTTTTATTAATCATAAAGATTTGTACAATCAGTGTTAAAGGCGATCGCCTTTAGAGTATTTCTCTAACAACTTCCCACTAGCACTAAAGCCAATTGCCTTTATATCTAATACCATAAGCAAGTACATAAGAACCATATCTATAACATCCCATTATCCTATATTAAGGGTTAGAATCCTAGAATAGTGTACATGAGAGATTATTGAGAAGCGAGAAAATGAATTTCATTGCTTATGCATAACATAACATACACACACATGTGAATATTAATTATTGCACACGTTAAATGATTGTACATGCATTCATTGACATTTTTCTGGGTGGAATTGCTTTATAAATGTGATTATATTGAGAATTATGGATTATATGTATTGAAAATTGATTTGGTGATAATAATTATTGATTCGAAATTTTTGGTGAAATTTGGGAAATTTTGGGTATTTTAGACTAGGAAAAATGCCAAGTGGCAAGACAATTGATTTATGGTTGTAGAAATAAGTGTCAAATGACAATTAAAATAATTGGCTAATGGTATTAGGATTTGTTGAGAATATGATATTGAAAATTGGGTGACAATTGGAGTAGGAAATGGAGACAAATTGACTAGTTAAATAGGAGAACTAGGTGAGACCATAGGAAGTGGACATGTGGCAAGTGACAAGTGTCACTAGTCAAGCCATGCATCCACCCCATATGACACTCTCTCCCAAGTGAAAGACCATCTTCATTTTTATTTGTCTTTCACTGTGTTCATTTGTTCTCACCTTTTGTTAATTTCTTTTCTCATTTTCGTCAATCTTCTTCATCTACGATACTCATTTCTTACCCTCTCAACGTAAGCCTTGCTCTCACCTTTCACTTGCTACTTTCATTTTGTTATCTTTGTTATTGTCACTGGAAGACCTAACCCTACAAACTTTGATTGATGATGATCTTACGATATTGGAAAGCTAGGGTTCATGTGATTTTGAAGAGTTTGGAGTTTTACCAAGTAAGTAACATAATAATTTTAATGGGTTGTATGAATATGAAACATATATAGTGATTAATTGATAGTAAATGAAAATGAGACTAGTGGTCATTATTTATATGCATCATGGGTAAAGAAGTGAACACATTGGTGTCTTGCTTTTGTGTTTATGATGATTAATATTTCATAAGTTGATGTAGAGATGAGTTTGAAATAGAAAAATCATTGAAAATGGTGTAGGAAAAAGGTGCAGAAAAAATTGATAGTTAAATGGGTGTTTTATGTTCTGTTTTCACTATTTATTATATGGATCTCTTTGGTTGTTATAGAGATGAATTAAAGTGAGTTGGAGTTAAAGAAAAGTCTAGTGTATTGTGTTAAACTGGGAAGAATTGAAATGATAAGTTAGAGATGAAATGAAGGTGTTAATGAAGATGAACGTGTGCAAAAATTATGATGAATGTGTATATGATATGTTCTGTTTTTGATGTTTAAGATCAATCATAGATTTTTATTTGTGTGTGAATGATTTGATCTAAAATGGAAATAGGAATGAAGAAAGGAAACATTAGTACATGATCGTACACAAGCACGATTGTGATAAAGAGAAAAGCCATCAGGTAGTGCACGATCGTGACAAAGAGGAAACCTCAGGGAAGTTATAGGATTATGCACAAGCATGTTCATGACAGAGAGGAGAAATCAGGTAGTGAACGATCATGACAGAGAGGAGAAATTAGGTAGTGTACATTTGTGCACAAGCACGATCGTGACAGAGATGAATCGTCAGCGAAGGTTCAATGCTTTTTGACAATTTTAAACCCCCTTCACTCTTTTGGCTATAACCTTTTCTCTGGACCTTTGATTGATTTGAAATTTGAAACAAGAACTCCTCACATATTTTCCTTCCTCTCCACCAAATTTGATGGTCATATGAATTTATTAGGAAAGGATTGATATTGGTTGACTGATGAGTTTAGGATGCAAATGAAGAAGTGTGTTGGAATATGTTAAATGGAGTGTTTTTACTGAACAAGCATCTACACTTTGGCCATGTATTGATCTGTAGAGATACAAATGGAAGTTTAGCTTAAACTAGAGACATATGGATACAAATTTCATGAAGGAATAGAATTTTAATTCTATCTCTAAGAGTTTCAAATTCTGTCTTGAAGTTGAGTATTGTGGACTGTCATGGTATGAGAATAGTCTGAAGTATTTTGTGTATAACTTGTAGAATACTGGACCGAATTGTTTGAACTTTAGTTCATTAGAAACTTAAGACATATAGGAACATTTTTTTAGAACAAGGTGTTGCCTAAATACTTCATTTTCCTTGTCATTATAACCATGAAAATTGACCCGAAAATCTGTTTTGAGAAAAGTTGGAATGATCTATTGATGATGTTATAACTTAATGAAAGAATTGTTGATATCAAAGCACTAAAGGCATGAGTATAATGGGAATGAATATGATCATATGATAGTAGTTGTGATTTGAAAGAGTTGAGTAATATGTATTAAGTAAAGGTGAATGAGAATTGGGTATTATGAGAGCATATACTGCTATAACAGAAATGATGAGTAATTGAATTATGATATGAGATTAACCACGTGTTCTTGAGGTGTAAACCTAAGAATAAGCTATACACATACAAATGATAAGGTTTGAATGATCATGAGATGTGAATAAAGGAAACATACCTGGGATTCTATGTTGAGACCCGATCCCAGAGAACCGGACCCCAACCGAATTAGGACGGAAAAACAGAAACAAAGAGGCGGAACGAATCAAAACGAAAGAGCGAAACCAAAACTAAAGCATCCGAAGCGAAAACATAATGGAAACGAATCGAATACAAATCAAATCAAAAAGGCGTACGAATCGAATCAAAGCAAACAAAAGGTTCAAACGAACTGAATCAAATTTCCGACATCCGATAACATATACTTTGAAACAGATTAGCGTTGGAAACCTTAAGACTACCGGTTTAAACAAAATCCAAAACCATGCACATTTTTTTTCTTCTTACTTTTTCAATCTTTATTTTCCTTTATTCGAATCTCATACAAAGCACTTTAATATTCCCAAAACCATCAACACAATCATCGAATTCATCGGACCTCCTGTCCGGAATCCCAGCATAAACAAACACAAATCGTATATCTATAACACTTCAATAATTCTCAATCGAAAAGCAGTATCATCGGACCTCCGATTCGGAATCTGTATCACAATCAAATCCCATTCACATTATCCATATCCAAGTCAATCATATTTCAATTCAATATACAATCTCAATTTATATACCATAATCATACACAAATTTTCGTAACTCAATTCGATACACCAATTCGTAATTCATACACATTATGAATTAAAAGCTTACAAAACGTTAATGGCATTCCAAGCCATATACAATACCACAATCCCAAATACATAAAATACTAACTAAGCAAAATCGAACACAGTCCTTGACTTTCTTTCATCCGATCTCCTGCTCGAATACCTGGAGATGGGGATGAAAGGGGGTTGAGCTAGACAGCTCTTGGATAACATGTTTATAACTTGAACAATAAGCAAATACATTTTCAAAACTCATTTTCCATTTCTTTAACCTTTCATAGAAATAATTCATCAAAAGCTTATTTTTCAAAACTTTTCCACTTTTCAAAATCAATCATAATCAGTTTCCAAGATTTCATGGTTGAAAACTCATTTTCTCTTTTCTAAAAAATTCTCAACTTTTCACATATCATAAACAAATTCACACACATGAATGCTTCACATTATAAATGCATCACAAATATAAACAAAATCAAAATCACATAACACATCAAAACGGTTTGGGTCAGTCCAAAACGGAACGTGCTGCACATTCCCGCATAGCGGTCCTGTGTAGTCGTGAACGGAACGTACTACACCTTCCCGCTTAACGGTCCGGTGTAGCCGTGAACTTATGGGAGTCCGAAATCGGAGCTCCATGCCACTAGCGGGCAGGCGGGAGAAGCCTTTAAAAAGAGACAGTGCACTGACTCATACTTATGGGTCCTAACCAAACCCACATAACACATCTTCATGCTTGAAAATAAGATTGGTCGAAGGCGCATTTCGAAATCTCAAATTTTCATATCGTGTCATAATCAAACAAATTTCATTCATAATTCACACAAGTTCACATAAATCAAATGCACAATCATTTCAAACAAGGAATGCCACAATTTTCATAATTTCTCAATTCAATCATAATTAATGAATTTCGGAAAATTTCTCACTTTATCAAACCATGTAAAACAATGAATTTTTACTTTTGTAACCATTTTTCAAAATCATTAAGAAACAATAAAATTCGAAAACCCTTTCTTTTCACTTTCATGATTTTTCGAAAATCAAAACATAAATTATAATTCAAAAATATAAACATATTACCCACCTCATATCC